>LPNX010453738.1:14252-33635 GCA_001517045.1 Pseudotsuga menziesii
GGCTAAGTGCCGTTCAGCATGGGCATTCATAAGACAGTCTTCCGAGTGCCCAAGGTATTTTAAACATTTGGTAAGCTTGCAGTGGAATCTAAAACCTAAAAAAAAGTAGCAGTCAGGAACATGCATAATGCAAACTTTCCACAAGTCTCATACATATATGTATACCTATACATACAGTCCCTGTCCTCAGCAACTCCAGAGACATACATAAGAATTAAAGAGTTACTATCCTGCAAAATCTTGATCCCTGCGTGTATTCATATTCACTTTGTGCATTGTAACCTCTAATATTCACTAAGACAAGATGAGACTGATACTTGTGTATCCAGTATCTGTATATTACCAAAGTACGGCAGTCGTAGCAAATTAACATTATGCACTTAATATTCTAAAATTTTCCTTAAGACTCTGTCTCTATCAAAGGTTTAATTTAACCATCAATTATCGGTTAGTGGCTGCTAACAACCAACAACCATGCTGGGTTTTAGGGAAAGTATGCCTCAGCGATTAGTTATCTTTCCAAACCCTGCAATTACTACTGAACAAAAAAGAAATAGACCAACAGAAAAATATCAGCAGTCCGAACCTAGCCAATGTCTAAAAATTCACTGTTTTCATATACGGGATATGCACGTTGTAACCAGCAATACTTGTTCTGTTTGCTGGGGTCCCAGGAAAGGAGAACGACATTCTATATTTTAAAAAGGTGTTCCACTGTTTCATTATGGAGATCGGGGTCTAAGCAGAGGTCGCGGCTCCCTACTTTCAAGACACATAAGTACTTCGCCCATTCTGCTATCAACCGACAGCGATACTAGGTTTTGGGATGAATAGAAGTTTCAACATTANATAGGTCGCGGCTCCCTACTTTCAAGACACATAAGTACTTCGCCCATTCTGCTATCAACCGACAGCGATACTAGGTTTTGGGATGAATAGAAGTTTCAACATTATCTTCTTGATCAGTGCCTAATTGCAACTGAACAAGACAGATCAATATATAGGCAGCCCGAACCTAACCACTGTCAAGATTTACTATTCTCATCCAAAGTGCGACCCACCATATTGGCTCTCGGGTATTTTTTGTATTCTTAAATGGACAAACAGTTTTTATACGCAGTCTAATCAAGACCACGCGGTCTTATGCTGAAGGAAATTTGCCATTTATACACAGTCAAAACTCAAGGCAAATCGCAAAACCGAAGTAGTCCTTACACCGTCTAAATGCAAGGCATAAATGCTAGACTAGCGTAATCTATACTGAAATTAAATTCGTATTCTTTATGCTATCTATGCCGAAGGAAAAACGCAAGACAAATGCAGTCTAGCGCAGTCTATGTCCACGGCAAAAACGCAAGGCAAACGCAATTTAACAAAAAACATCAAAAAACATAGGTACCTTTCAGCGCAGAGAAAGTGAGGATTGATCTTCTTTTCCTCGGCGATTTGCTCTTACCTGTGCCTTTGGTTCCAAAGGATGAACCTGANATCAAACAACATAGGTACCTTTCAGCGCAGAGAAAGTGAGGATTGATCTTCTTTTCCTCGGCGATTTGCTCTTACCTGTGCCTTTGGTTCCAAAGGATGAACCTGATAGTTTACTTCGTTCTCGATGGAACATCCCTACGATGAGGGTTCATCGCTCCTGGCCAGTCCTTAACGAGACAAAATCCTTGACCAGCCGCAGCTCAGCGTATGAGAGGAGCTCTCCTCTCCCTCCACATTTTCTCCGCGATTTTCCCCTACCTCCAGGTGCACCAATTTCTCCCAAAGAAAAGTAGTAAGCACACACAGTTTCTTGGAAGGTGAAGGGAGTCGTCCCAACGCCAGCTGAGCTCTTCTTTAGGGTGCAGCGATTCCTTACAGGAGAATGCCCCTTTTTTTTCTTCTCCTCCTTTTTTCTTCCCCTTTGGCTTGCCCCACAGCGAGGATTTATCCTCCTCCTGCCCTAACGCTTCATGGTTGGTGTTTGCAGATTTCCCGTAACGCCCCCTCAATGGGCGTTCAGTCAAGGAAAATAATAAATGCCTTTTTTCGATCTGCAAAACGTAAAATATGGCCTTCACCAGCAACTTAAATTAGCTGCAGAAAATAGCAAAGATGCCTCCTCAATCTTCGACCCCAGTCCAGGCGTTATTCCATAACGCCTCCAGAGTTAAATTCTTGAAATCAGGGCAATAAAGTAACGTAAATGTGCTCTGGCAATTTTATGAGCACGAAGAAAATGCTCCACAAATGTCGCAAGCCAACTCCAATCTCGCAACTTTGAAAAATGTCGCCAACTTTTGGGATAGAAACCTCATTTGAAGGTATTTAAAATAGTTTGGAGATAGGGCATAAGCTTCTAACCATTCCCAGTCATGTAATGTCTCAGGAGAGTCTACCATGTCAATGGCTTCATCAATTGATTGCATAAGAAGAATTGCTGCAGTTTGTGTTGTCCTTCCTTCCCGAAGCATTGTCCAATAAGCAGCTTGAACACCATTCAGAAGCCGCAATCGAATATCTTCCTTGTCCTTTCTGTGTTGCTCGTTTTCATTTACGGATATGCAACATTGACATGTTCGATCTTCTTCTTTAGTTGCTGTCAAATAGGTTATAAATCGTTGTACTGACGGCCAGTGAACTGGCCCCAATTCTTCAACTCTCCCAAGTTCTCGAAATGTATCTAAAGCTTTATTGTTCATTGCAGACCTTGCGTATTCTATAATTTGGGTGTCAAATGTTTCATTCATGCCCAGTAACTGTAACAAAAATTGAGTTGTTGATCCATTCACAACAACAGTAAGGAAAACTACTCCACCAGTGAAGAAAACAAAACAAAGCTCCAGTTTTCTGTGTGAGTTGAGGAATTCCTAAGCTGTTACTAGAACGATTTAGTATCAGGGATAAAGCCAACGCGACAACTCCCCGTAATCCTGACCATATAAGAATAATGCCCTCTCTCCAGTTTAGACCATAGCCAAAAANATTACTAGAACGATTTAGTATCAGGGATAAAGCCAACGCGACAACTCCCCGTAATCCTGACCATATAAGAATAATGCCCTCTCTCCAGTTTAGACCATAGCCAAAAATATCGTAGTCCTGGATATAGTGCAACCACAACTATAACTCTGGATGCTTGTAGAAGCACATAGAGAAGAATGAGAAATCCCCAATATTGCTCTGCAACCTCAATTGCATGCAATTTATTTTAGCATGTGATTTCCCATGGTTGTAGGTATCATTATGTGTTATACAAAATGATACAGACCTCAAATGTCATACATATAATGTTCTTCATTGTTATAAAAATGTTAGAGTGTCTCAATATTCCTTGATTAACTTGTAGTGGGAGTAACCTCACTATGGTGAGGGTTTTTTCATTCTTCTAGGATGCAGTTATGATTAATTTCTACATTTTATGAGTCGTAACCGCTCTTGGTTCTTTAAGGTGGGAGGGGGATCTTACAAGTATATAGCAAGGATGTCCATTGGTAGCTTCTTGTTTAATTTTCACGATTTAATGGATGCAGAAAGGGGGCACTTGATACACTTAACAATTCCATTGAATTTCTTTTTATCTTTTCTCTTCACACATAATTACATGACCAAAACATACACTTAGATCCCAATAACACTTGACTGCGGGCATGAAGGGTGGTTTTGCTATTCTACTTTAAAAGAAAAGGCTAATTAGTAGCCCTAGTATCCCATCATAACTTCGTTGAGTATTAAGATAATCCAACCGCTGTCGTGAAAGTGGCCATCTTAGAGATAAATGCTCTTCTCTTTGTTACAGTGGATCCCTTAATCTTGGCTTTGTTGACTCTAAAGCTCCACCTCATCCACAGTATGGTGATACATCACCTCTTGTAACCACTTATACATCAATACAGTTCTCGTTTTTCTCTCTCCTAATTTTAGTAGCTATTTTTACCTCCAGTTAAAAAAGGGTTGATACCAGTATCATACATTTTCATTTTAAGTCATTTTTTTGAGCCTTTGAATCATCTTTCTCTTAAAATATTATTACTTTCTATTTTCAAGTGTGTTTTTAAGACATTTAACAAAATAACATACATTTAGAAGCAAGTTATATTGAAAACATATAAATTTTGAAATATTTTATTTAAAACAAGACATTTTTATAGGCAAAATAAGACTTTTTTATTGACAAAATTATAAGAAATTCTAGAAAATAAAGACATTTACAACATTTTTCAATGGATTTTCATAGATTTTTTTGTATATAATGATACTATTTCATACAATATTCGAAAATGTTAAGATTCACATATGTTCATGAAAAACTATACCATATAATTGTAAATAGCATATTAAAAACAATATATATCGAAATTTTATTTTTAAAATAAAGACTAAAAGTCAAAACAGTACTAATATATCTTATCAAAAAGTTGTCAAAGTTAACATTTTCTTCAAGACATTAAACTAATCAACAATATCATGGAGGTGAAATTCTTCTTCAAAATTAAATTTTTTTGGAGCTTGGAATTCCTCACGGGCATCAATGCCCTCTTCCATTGGGTCTTCTATGTCTACAAATGCCCAAAACACCCTTTAATGAAGGATATGTGCAAAAAACAAAACAAATAACCTCATTGTAAAAACACATTATATTAAAAACAATTTACAAAAAACACATTAACCTACCTAACTACACCCCAAAAATACTATACCAAAGATACTATACTATACGTGATTATTATGCTAAATTGACCAAATCTCCCATTTTATTTTAGTACAAATTACTCATTTAAAATGTGAGTTGATGGCTCTTTGTTTTCTATTTTTACAAAGCTAGTTCTATCCAATGATGACAAGTGAAGTGTCCACTTGAAATGTTGGGAACATCTCAATAGCTAACATAGTTCTTTTCGAGAAAACTAACTATCATACTTTGTTTAAATTCTTTGTTATTTTGTTGATGCCTTCTATTTGTTGTTGAACCATAATTAATCAATAACCCTAGATAATAGTATCATATTCACACCCACTTAAACCCATTCTAACTTGTCAAACATGTATTAGGACCCTTTATCGATAGAGTGAAACCAATTCTAGAGGGTCAAGTACCTTTTCTCTCACATACACAAGGACTTTACACTTGCTAGTGTAGCATAGGTTATTTCAATGGTGGCACCCCAACCCAACAATTAAAAGTAATGATAATCAACCCTAACACCCAAATTAATCTAAAGGGATTCTCTCCTATTTCCTTCCTCTCTTTGCATCCCGAAGTTTCTTAGTTTTGTATTTACATCTCAAAGTTTCTTAGTTTTGTCCTAAAACCAAGTGAACATTACATTATGGAGTTTGGATAATGAGTGTTGTGGGTGCACTCTACTATTAAAGCTACATGGCATAATGTTTGACTAAATGACACATGCTTAACACATTGAAGGAGTTGGTGTTGGTCACCTCAATCTTGAGTGTGTTGGCCCCTTCCAAATCACCATGGGGCTACCATATCTGCATCATCGACACACTAAAAACTAACATAGATCCATCTTAACTTCATATATACTAAACTCAAGCACAAACCAATGGGTGCTTAAAGATAGGGGTTAAGATAGATTTACACTTTTTATTATTATTATTGTTATAATGGTCTATTATTATTATTATTATAAGTGTTCCAAGCCTTGAGGGTTAGTTTGAGTAGATTTAATATTTTTAAACAAAAACCAATATATATTTTTGGAGTAGTCTATGTTTTATTAGAATTTGTTAATTTTTTTTGTCATAAAATCCAAATTTGGAAGTGTTTAAATTGTGTTTTTTTTTTCACTCAAATTCACCACCCTCTATTCCTACCTGTGGAGGTGGCCCATTGGCATTCCTAGGAGTTGATCCGGACACTTCTGGGCCCCAACGACCATCCAATGCCATTAAACCACAACCCCTAGCCTAAATTGTGTTTTTGAACCCATAAATAGATTCAACACCCTCCAATACCCCATGACACCCAAATTATGCAATTTCCTTTGCTAATATATGTGATTCTAATTTTTTAATGCTAGGAAAGGTTGAAAACATAGAATATTTAGAATACACCTATTTTTTTATTATTGTCATTTTTTCCAACTCCAAATTGAAATTTACTTGGAGACCCACCAATTCTTCCGATAAAGGTGGTAAACCGTGGGCCTTTCTTATCTTAAAATCCAAATTTGTGTCAAATTCATTTTTTTTTTTTTTAATTTATTAGCACGTAAGTGTGACACATATATTACATTGTAAATGTAATTTATTTTTTATTTAAATTTAAATTTAAGTTATTAACCGAATTAACCGTAAAGTTCCAATTTTTTTTATATATTTTCTCAAAAATAAAGTGAGCCAAAACTCATGCACAAAGTTCGATAGCATAGATCCGAATAACGGCAGAACCCCTCCCTTTAACGGAAGCGAGCTGGAAAAGCCCAACTACGAAGAGGCTGGGGGAGACCGGGTAAGAGCGTGATTCTCCATGTAAAATCTATTTTAAAATCCCGTTGCCTGTAACTGCTCCTCGATATATATGGGTGCACATACAACTTGACCAAATCAAATCTGATAGGACGCAAGTTCTTTATCCGTGTAGAAGAATAGGTGGTGTGTTTCATTTTCTGAGAGGGGGGAGTTCTTTCTTCATCTCCATCCATCCAAGAAGCAAAAATGGTAGGTCCTAGTGCTGCCACCCTCATACTGAAGGACGAGCTGGACATAGTGATACCCACGATCCAGAACTTGGATTTTCTGGAGATGTGGAGGTTGTTCTTTGAGCCCTATCATCTCATGATTGTGCACAATGGGGATCCATCTAAGACCATCAGCGTTCCCGAGGGCTTCGATTACGAACTCTACAACAGAAACGATATCGACAGGATTCTCGGCCCCAAGGCCTCCTGTATCTCCTTCAAGGACAGTGCTTGCCGCTGTTTTGGTTACCTGGTCTCCAAGAAGAAATATATCTTCATAATTGATGATGATTGCTTTGTTGCCAAGGATCCCTCTGGCAACGACATCAATGCTCTCCGCCAGCACATTATGAATTTGCTCTCCCCTTCAACCCCGTTATTTTTCAATACGTTGTATGATCCATACAGAGAAGGATCAGATTTTGTTCGTGGCTACCCTTTCAGCCTTCGCCATGGAACACCCACTGTGGTTTCTAATGGCCTCTGGATGAATATCCCTGACTATGATGCCCCAACTCAGCTTGTCAAGCCAATGGAGTGCAACACCAGGTATGTTGATGCAGTTTTGGGTAGTAGTATTGGGGTGCCAAAGGGCTGCCTTCACTGGCGGCGTGATTCTGAGAATCGCGCCGCCAGTGAAGGCAGCCCTTTGACGCCCCAGGAGCGGCGCTCCCCCTCATTGCCATGGTGGAGGTGGTGGAAGGGAAGGCGGCGCTATTTTAACAATTTTCAGGTGAGCGTCAGTGCGGAGAAGAAGAGCATCCAACAATTCGCTACAGATCTGCAGACCAACTATCCCACCTCGGTGAAGACATTGCTTTCCATCGGAGGAGGAGATGCCAACATCAACACCTCCACCACCATGGCATGTGACGCATCATTATGGAAAGTGTTCATAGATTCATCCATAGCTCTGGCCAGAAACTATTCCTTCCACAGCCTCTACCTCGACTAGGAGTATCCGGAGACTGTGACGGTTGACAAAAGATGGGGTCAAAAGGTGAAGCGCCGCTCCTGGGGTGCCAAAGGGCTGCCTTCACCGGCGGCACGATTCTCAGAATCACGCGGCCAGTGAAGGCAGCCCTTTGACACACCAGGAGCGGCGCTCCCCCTCACTGCCATGGTGGAGGTGGTGGAAGGGAAGGCGCCACTATTTTAACAATTTTCAGTTGAGCGTCAGTGCGGAGACCCAGAAGAGCATCCAATGATCCAACAATTCGCACCAGCTTTGGGGTCCAGTCGTGGCTGGACGTCGGCTTGTCTCCCAGCAAAGTGGTCATGGGAATGCCCGCCTACGTCCACTCGTGGAAACTCCAGAGCGCTGGAGAGGTGGGAATCGGTGCCCTGGCTACTGGTGTGGGTATAAAAGATGGCTCTGTTACCTACTCTGATATTCGGGACTTTATTGGACAGAATGCAGCCACAGAGGTGTTCAATACCACAACCGTCTCGGCTTACTGCGTAACAGGATTCGAATGGNTATTACCTACTCTGATATTCGGGACTTTATTGGACAGAATGCAGCCACAGAGGTGTTCAATACCACAACCGTCTCGGCTTACTGCGTAACAGGATTCGAATGGATTGGCTATGACAACGACCAGTCCTCCTTTTTAAACACAATTAAAAACAAAAATTAACATATCCCCATTGATATCATACAATTACTTTTTGAAACACTCGTGTTTTAAAATATGTAGCTCTCCCACGCTATTTTATGGTGAAGACAATGTTCAACTTTTTTTATTATTTCTCTTTCTATGCATATAAATAATTGAACAAACCCTCGAAATTACAACAAAACATCAAAAAGATGTGTGAAAACACATTGCCCATCGTGGCTATGCAAGAAATAAGCTGTCAATCACTTCTCAGAAAAAATTGTACTTGTATGTACTCATAAGAACATTGGGGTATGCAACTCCCAAGATCAACAATAGTTTACTATTATTATTTGGGAAGATTAAATGATTTAATGTGATAGTTGACGTTTTCATAAAAATGTAATGAATTAAAAATGTGACGATGGTAAAGAAGAAAGACATTTAAGAAAGAAAAGAATTGGAGGAAATTTAAATGATTGTAAAGAAGAAAGATATTTAAGAAAAAAAACATTTTGGAAAAAATGAAGTTAAAATTATAAAATGAAAGACTCTAAAGAAACTTGTTTGAGTATGGATGGTTGTTTTTGAGCCTAAGCATTCTACAGTGTTGCATAACATTGCATGTGAGTAAGAATGCATTGAAATGAAAATGCAACTCACCTTTGTAGCAATGTCTTAATCATAATAAGATCCCTACCAAATGTTGTTTTTCCCATTTGGATTTTCATGGTAAAATCTTCATGTATGACTATTTTAATTCTATGGCTTAGTTATGGTGTGAATTATGTACAAACACTACATGGTACATACTTGCAATTAAAGATTTTGTTAACTCAATTATTTGAGCACTAGTGTGAAACCAATTGTGTACACCATATTATATAATGAATTTTATGGTTTTCCTCCAATAAGTTTATTTTGTGGGCTATGTAATCATACCATACATCCACTTAATTGAATAATGAGTTGCAACCACATTGTTTATGGGTTAGTTCTTTGCTTTTGAAAGGAACATTTTCTCTTGTTAGTGTCCATGCAAAAAGTGGGTAAATGTTTATCATCACATACAATCTGTTTATTAAAAGGTATACTACAACCATAGAGTTGGTCATATATGTGATTATGGAGCATTGGAATTAAAACCATTTACTATTATACCATTATTTTCTACCATTGAGGTATATAGGAGACTCATTACACTTGTTTTTCTTTGACACTACCTTTTTGACCCTTGACCTTGAGTATTCTCAATTTCATCCCTATTGTTCCCTACATACTATGAATAATAGGATAACCCCTCATCGTTGTTCCGTACACCATCTCTATTATTATTTTGATTAATACGGCGTACTCACTTTATAAATAGAAATAGAAATAATAGAAACATCTATATCCATTTTCATAAAAGAATTTGTATCTACATCTAATGAAAAAACTTGTCCAATGGTATTAGCCTTATTTTGTCAAAATAATAACACAAGGTGATCCATATTCCAACATACATAAAAAAGGGAATGGTTGATACCATTGAAGAATGTTGAAAAAAAGTACAATTAACACTACACCCCTTCACAAAAAAATGTTGCAACATGGGAGTCTGCTAAACCAAGCCGTAGATTCAGAAGGAATATGACCGCTGAAATGATGGGCATAGATGTAGACTCAAATGGTGCACCCATTGATAATAGAGAATAATATGGGTCATGTGCATCTTCATCCAGTCCTTCATCTACAGAAAATTTAGATTCTGATGGGGTGTCAGAATCCATGGATGAATTTGAATAATTTCAAATGAAACATTTTAGATGTTTTTTATTAATATGATGTTTGCAATGGAAACTTTGAAGGATATTTTGATTATTTATATGAATCATTTGTTCTTGTATGGTGTAATATATGACTTCATTATGAATCACATAATAATTTATCTTTTGGAGAAAAAAATCTTTTTCCAATTTAGGGGTTGATTTTAAAGTTTCTGTAAACAACAGTATGTGATGTTTAGGCCATGCCTCTACTTTTAACTCAGAAAAAAAAAAAAAATTATACTGGTATCAACAGTTTTCTATTTGGGGGTGTTTTTGGTGTTTTTTTTTCAAAAATCATCGTTTTTATGCCTAGAGTTCTCGTTCTTCGTATAAAGTTCTCATTTCATAGTATAAGTGGTTTTGTATCCTGTGGGCTTACTACTTCTCTGGAACCTTCACCGGTTTCACCTCTTGGAGGAACTTCACCCAAACAACCCTTGGATCCTTCTTCTCTCTCGGAACGTTATAACTCTAATGCTATCTTTGGTGAACTGTCACTAAAAAAAAACATAAGTAAAACATATAAATCTGCTAAGTAAATGTAAAAGTAATGCATGTAAAAAAAATACAAATTTTCAAGTGTGTTACAACCTTTTTTATTATTATTCTTTATATACCACCATATAAAATGTATTTAAAATAATGTTTATTTTAAATTTAAACTCATATTCAAACAAATAGAAAATTATAAATATCTTTGAAATGTGGAATGGTAAGATATCGTTGATTTTGTTTCATTATCATATTACTCTATTTTAAAAATTCTGTTAGCTAAACTTTTCAATTGAAGATTTGTGACACATTGTTGATATTGTTGTATGATTGAAGAGAATATACTTAAATTTTAAATAGCTATGTGATATGGGATTTTTTTACTTTTTCAAAAAGGTAAGAAATTGTTGAGTAAGCTCTAAAGACAAAAACACACATGAAATATAAAATAAAACAATAGTTTTTTTTAGTCAATCTCTTGCAAATGAAATAAACTATATTTATATAGTACAAAGCAAACTTATAAGACATCTATAATTGCAAATGACATAAACTATATTTCTATATTACAAAGCAAACTTATAAGATATCTATAATTATACATAAATTTTAGTTATATAGAGAGAGTGTTTTAGGATTAAGTACAGTAAATTGTATTAGGTAATGAGAGAGCACTTCATTCAGAGAACAATAAGGAAAACAATATTGTAGATATCTATTTACAATCTATGACTTTAAGTGTGATATTAATATATTTTAAGTGGTATTAGCTTATAAACACATAATTTAGACGTAAGAACTATGGATTAAATTATTATTAGTAGCTCTCAATTATAATTTAATGGTCAAAACATGTGCATTCCTCTTCTAAAATTCAAATTACATTTTAAAGTGAAAAGTAGGTAAGAATGGTCATAGATGCTCATTACAAAGTAGAATAACACTTTAATATCAGGGTATTTTAAATCAAATAATCTACTTCTATGTAGACTTCAAAATCAAATCAAATAGACTTACAATTTTTAAATAAGTCTACCATGTATTATTTAGAAAGTTTTTAGTCTTCAGAACTTGTTGAGAATGATATACCTTTTCAATGTGAATATACGAAATCAAATATACTTACATTTTTAGAGTAATGTCACCATGTAGTATGTAGAAAGTATTGTAGTGTATCAAAAGTGTTGAAATTTAATGCTTATTGTTTTCAAATTCAAAAAGACAACTTTATATTATAAAATGTTGTGTCATACATAATTACAACTTTCCAAAAAGATTCCCCCTTCGTCCAGCTATAGCAGCTACACTAAAACATCCCAAGAAATCTAAAGACCCAAATGTCTTGAAAAAGAAGTTACCCTCAAAAGTCACAACTACTTACCATCATATTAAATTAAGACTTTGCTCGAGTAGTCAAAATTCATATATGCACATCACATAAATTACCATGCAATGTGAAGTGTGAACATGTTGAAATTTAACATTTATTTTTGTTTCTCTAAATTTTCAATATAAATATAGAAACAAATTTATCTATTCATTTAGTTAGGTTTGGTTCATTTCTCTATGTTTTTAGAAACTAAGAGAACGTTGTCTACAAATATTAATGTAAATATGAATTTACGATATTTATGATTTTAAGTATGATATTGGTCTATATTCAAATATCAAAAAACGTTGTAAGAAGACTTCTAGGTTAGTTTGTGGTTTAGTTAGATATTGTTTTTCAACATAGAAGAGTTTTTCTTAGACTGGTTTGTCCACTATGTTTCACGAGTTTGTGTGAATGTTGACGAAACATGACCTTTTTTTTAGTCCTATTTTAAATTGTGATGAATGTTTACTTTTATGAATAATAATTATAACAATAAATATAGAGATATTAAATATAAATAAGATATTAAATAAAAATATAACAAAAGCATAAATAAGCTAATTACCAAGGGATTATCCATGAGATGTAGAATAGTTGGTGGTGGGGTATGGTTAAGACGCCCCCTAAGTGGAAAGGTTGTCGGTTCTAATCGTGTGGATACCAAAAAAATTCAACCATGCTAAGTGTTAGTGCTTTTTTTCATTGAAAAGGTACTTAAAGTACTTATTATTTAGAAAAGTCTCCATCATTTTTTATTTAATCAAAATGATTAAATGCACTAAAATTTCTTCTAGTGGATCCAATAAATTTGTTTTAAATGCACTAAGAATATTTTTACAAATAATCTTGATAACAAAAATATTTATCAAAACCTTATAAAATTTTATGGAAAAAATTATTAGAACTTTTTAGAACCTTATAAAATATTAGGGAAAACATATTAGAGGAGAACCCTCTCTTAACCAAAAAAAGACAACAAACACCGTAATTGATTTCAGAGTGTACAAGTTAGAGACAAAATGCAAACAAGTAAAGGGCCAATGCAAGCAAGTAGAGGACCAAATAAAGCATGTTATTGAAGATAAAACGAAATTGAAAGTTGAAATAACACACACTCATGATAGCATTAGATGAGATATTAAAGAAAACTATGATACATTAAAATAAAAAGTAACAACGACCACTGAGTAGGCCATAAAAAAAACCACGGATGCATTGAAGTAAGAATTACAACACCTTTGATATTCATTAACTAACATTAAACCATCAATTTTATGATAGTGACACCACAATTAGTGTTACAGGGGAAGACCAGATGCGATTTGAAAATGTCAATTAGGTGGAGAAACCAGTCAAAGAATATCATTTTAATGTTCCTCATGAAAGCATGGGAGAAGGCTAGTTAAGGCCATAATTTAAATTTTGAAATACTTTGTAAAGGTTTGATAAATGCATCCTTCTTGGTGGTAAGTTTTGTCTTTTGTACTCCCATAGAATAGCCCATTATTATAGAGGCAGGATACTAGTAGATAGTTAGTTTGATACTACTCTTTTCAAGTTTGTGAAACTGTGTGTATATAACTCCATACTATCAACACGATTTTTTACCGCCCAGAGGTCTAGTTAGGTCGCATCCTCCTTTTTTATAAATCAATAGAAGTATATATTTTTGTTTAAAAAAAACATTAAACCATCAAATTCATATAGAAACAATTGACTACTAAGTCAAACCATGGATAGATTTTTTGTCATTCCCCAACACAATACCACTCTACATAAATCCACCAATATTTAGGTATCCATTGAGGACCAAACTAGAGTTATCAATATTTGATGGGGATGAAAAGTATTGTGTAGCCTAGTTTAACAAGGAAGAGGACAACCTTGACATAAAGATTATAGGAAAATTTCTCAACCCTTGACGAGGGGACGGGGCTAGCCCCGGCCCCTTTTCGTGCCCATATGAAACATTCTTCAAGCTTAAATAAAAGCTCCTAACCACCCATACCAAGGACCACATGCAGCCCGACTGGTGAAGGCGCTCGGCATTCCCGTAGAGGTCACAGGGTCGAACCTCGCGGAAGCCATAACTTTTGTATTAGACATATTGGCCAATCCCGTGCTGCCACGTGGCAGCTTGGGATTGGTCCACCTCATGTCCAGTCGGCGTCCAGTCAACCGCCAAGTCACTACCACATCACCATCCGTACGCCCAGTCAGTAGTATGCCAGATCGGATCCGTACTGCCATGTGTCACCTTGTGATTGGTCCGTACTGTACGGATGCCACGTGTCATCCTCTGAGTGATGCAACGTGTCGTTTTTTGGTTGGTCCGTACACCTGCCATGTCATCTTGTCCGTACCGTATGAGTGCCATGTGTCACCCTGTCAGTGGTGCCACATCATCATGTTTGTACAGTATGAATGCCATGTGTCACCCTGTCAGTGATCCCACGTGGAACCTCCATTTTGCCAAATTTGCCTCTTTCATCAATGCAACAAAATTCGATAACTTTTTCATACAGAGTCCGTTTGAGGTAAAACGAACGCCGTTGGAATCGTCTCAACGAGCCCTTCGATATCGTGCTGGTTTTGTTGAGATTGGAGGACTTTGAAAATTGGCCTTCTTGGATCCTCCTCGATCAAGAAGCTAATGGTTGGCTATATGTTTTTATGCTATCAAGGTTTAGGGAGTGATGATGCATTCATTGCCCCTTCTTGAAGCTCTAGGATGAAACTAGAATCCATATTGATGATGTTGTATGTTATGGTCAATATTTTAGGGTTAGAGCTATTCCCTACCAAACAACCCTTTGGAAAGTGGGAAACAATTACTTCATGAGACATGAGACCTTGGAGGTCAGAGACATAAATTTTGCTTATCTAGCTTGGGTTTTAAGGCTAAGATAGAACTTTTCCAGTTTTTTAATGAGTCTCTTGCTTGAGCATGCTCTAAAAGATCTTAAGAAAGCAAAAGTGTAGGTTACTACATGGATGGAATGGGTGGCCTATTCATGCAAGGTATTGCATAGAATCGAGAGAGTGTATAGAAGGATAACGGGGTCCCCGTGGGATTCTTACTATGTGCATGGAGGATCACTTATAATAAACTATCTAATTTTTTCTCCGTGTAACTATGGTATAAGACCATGTTTTATTTTATTAATTAATTTATTAGGGTTGACTTAATATATATTTGTTCCGGTTCTACTTTACACAAGTCTTCTTTGTATTTCTATCATGCTAGTTATAAATGTATAAATGAAGCATCCATTACATGAAATTCCTCCATCATCCCTTCAGATCCATACATTTTCATCATCACTTTTAAAGTAGGATTTTCTTTTAATTATTGTTCATTTGTTGGATATTATTTGAATTACTTTTACACATTCATATAGATTAATCTTTTTGTCTTATATTTTCATTATCAAATTGAAATGTACTTAACATTTTGCTACTTACAAATAAGTGCTACAAACTTATTTCTCAATATGATTATGCAAGTAAATAGTAAATGAATATGGAGAACCACTTAACCATGTCAATTGTTGCATGTTGATTGCAAATAGCAGCTGGGTGCTAGTATGGAGGAGATGTTGTCACATAAGGTGCGCTACAACTCACTATGGAGGAGATGTTGTCACATAACTTAAGACATTATAGAATTAAAAAAATCATACATATAGAATAAAAAATTAAAACCAAATAAAAAATAATTTAAAATTCAGTCCATGTTGGCTAAAGTGTAGATGGAGGTAGTGGGGAGGAGTGTCATTATACTTCCCACTTCGATTCGAGTAACAGAGGTGTTCATTTATACTTCCCACATGGGTTCAAGTAAGTGAGAATTTCTTTATTCTTTGTCACAATAAGAAAAAATAATTAACAATTTTTTAGACAAGCAAAATTTATTAAAAAAAATTATAGATGCACAGCCTCACAAGTCACTATTTATAAATATATAGATTTTTTTAACCCAACCTAAATAACATAATATTAATAAGCTTGTGTTTCAATCCTTATGGTATTGACGGACCAAGAACATTCATTAACAACCCAATACCAACTGGACACACATTTCAAAACTAAATAAATGCAAATTGTAAAAATTAATAGATTAAGTATTAATGGACAATTAAAACCCAACCCTAGGCGATACCATGTGGAGTAAGTGGATAATGAGTTGTCCTAATCAGCACTAAAACCACAGTTGATCAAATTAAGCCGAAGTGGGGTTTGGGGGTTTGCTCCGACCGCGAGAACACCATAAAAATAGATATGTTACAAGCAATATAAAAACCTATCTGCTGGAAAGGTGGTGGTCGTGCACTATTCGCATTTGGAGTCTTCGCTGCAGCTGGGAAGTTTGTGATCAGTCGAGGCTATCGACTACTGATCGAAACTTCATACTGCTGGATCTTCTGCGTTTTCGCAATTGTTTTTCAAGAAATTCTGTACGTTTCTTGCACTAATTCAAATTTTGAAACAGTCTCACTCGTTTTTCTCTACGTCATTATAAGATTTGTAAATTCCTGGCATTGACTGGATTTTATGTTATTTATGGTTTTCCTTTTGGCATTGACACCTGCTTTTACGTTTTTCTGTACGTCATTATAAGATTTGTAAATTCCCGGCATTGACTGGATTTTATGTTATTTGTGGTTTTCCTTTTGGCATTCACAGCTTCTTTTCCGTCGAGGCCATTGAAGGTACAGCAGCAGTGACTCTTCTAGAAAATGAAGAGAGGACGGGAGGATCGGCGAAGCGAACCGTGAGTTCTTTTGTCTCCCTAACTTCATATGTTTGCAATGGCTTTGTTGGTGTAGTGAACTTCATGTGTTTGCAATGACTTTGTTTGTCTGAACGGAATTTCATGGAAAGCGCCTATTTTGTATTTTTCTTAGAAGATTAAGGTTAATCAGTTTCGCGTTCAAACCATGCGTTTCCTACTAAGGAAGATTGAGGTTAATCAGTTTCGCGTTCAGTGATGTGATTTTGTAGAACCTTTCCCAGTTTTAGAGATCATGTGGCTTTATTATAGTAAGCCTGTTTAGTTACTCAATTCTCCATCCGTTTTATTATTTTTCTATCTTAAATCAAGGGCATTCAACAATAAAATGGCAAAAGAATCAATTTTTTTCGTTTCCTGGTGAGGGATTGCTCTAGTAACGACACACAGTAGCATGCCGCGTGTATTTCGCGACTGAAGCATATTTGATCAATTCTTTGGGTTTGCTAAAATCCTTAATACTGTCTAGATTTTCTTTTTTTGAACTATGGGAACAAGAGTATATCCAGTAGCATGCAAGCTAGATATACCAATAACTTGTGACTTACAAGGGGCCATCCCTAAGTCCACATAGGCGAGCCTCTATCCCAAGGGTTGCCTACCCTTCTAGCCTTATCACAACAGGCCAAAGAGCAACCCTACCCCTGCAAGTTTTGAACCTGTTTAATACTTTCCAAATTATTACCTTATCTAATGCAATGGCTAGGGCAAGAAATGGGTTTCCTGTGCTTATCAAGGGTATGCATTTCTTAACCACCCGTTGCATTCCATTTGTAATGCTAGGAGATTTACCCTATGGCATTTTTTGGTCTTTCCTTCTGCTTCTCAATTTTGGATGTTTGCCAGTGATATTTGCTGGCATCCTTTTTGCCACTAGAACTTCAGAATAACTGCCATGCCACAGTCCTAGTGATGGATTGCAACAATAACAATTTTGGATGTTTGCCAGTGATATCTGCTGGCATCCTTTTTGCCACTAGAACTTCAGAATAACTGCCATGCCACAGTCCTAGTGATGGATTGCAACAATAACAACACACTAGAAATATGCAGGTATATGGGGAATACTCGGGATGTGAAGTAGGGCCTGAAGCATATTTGATCAACATTTTGGGCGTTGCAGGATTTTGTATCTTTTTATTAGTCTTTAATGCTTGAATATCACCTTATGAAATGCAATGGGTAGGGAAAGAAATGGGTTTTCTGTGCTTATGAAAGGGATGCATTTCTTAACCATCCATTGCATTTTCTTTTAATGGTAGGTGATTTACCCTAAACATTTTTAGGTTGTTCTGCATTCTGCTTCTCAATTTTGAGTGCTTGCATGAGTGATATTTGATAGCATTTTTGTTGCCATTGGAACTTCAGAATCAGTAAGATGCCACAGTGGATTTTTCATGATTTCATAATTCATCTATTGTTTCTTTAAACTTTTCTTTATCCTACAATAGCCATTCCATATGGTATGTTTCCCTTTCAACTGGACATCTTAAAGCATTTTGAAGTCCTGGTTTAAAAAGGGATAGATTCCCAATATTTTGTCTATATAAAATTCAAATATGATGTAGTTTGTCTATATGTTTGATGAAACAATGTTTTGGTCTTGATTGATGTATCTTTCATACATCTGGTTTAGTAGGTCTTGATTGGTGTATATTTCATATATCTGTTCAGTTCCTTCTTAATCATTGCTACTGATTGGGTTTGCTTGCATCTTGTTAAAAAGGCATGATGAGCAACCTACTTGTATTCTAACTTTTTTTTATTGCATGTGGATGATCTAATACAGCTACGAATTAACATTAGATGATGCTTTAGCCTATCTCAAGACAGTCAAAGATAAATTCAAATACAAGAGAGAGAAATATGATGAGTTTATTGACATCATGAAAGATTTCAGGAGCCAAAGGTATGTACCTCTTTGTATAAATATTGGCATTATCAATCAATGAAACAAGTTATATTTCCTTCTTTTTTTTCATCAACTATATAAATCATAGTACTAAGGACCACTCCGGTGGCAATTCTGCAGACTTTCTACAGCCGGTGTTATAGCTTGGATGAGAATTTTATTTAAAGGCCATCTTTCTCTTATTTTGGGTTTTAATACCGTTCTGCCCAAAGTGTATGAAATTATAGTTCCTCCCGAGGAGTTGAGGAACTCCTAACAAGCTTTGATCCAGTTGATTTAGACGAAGCAATCAAATGTGCCAACAAGATTAAGGTAACGCTAATGGCATATTAATGCTTTGACATTTGAAAGCTCTGCTTTATTTACAAACTAATTTAAAGGGAAAAGATGTGGTTTTGAAATTGTGAACTGTTATAGAATACCTGTTTAGAACATTGGTGGTTTATTTACAAACTAATTTATTAAAGTGACAAGATGTGGTTTTGAAATGGTGAACTGCTATAGAAGACCTGTTTAGAACATTGGTAGTTTGAAAATTTCAGGATGTTTCAGCTTTTTCACTTACACTTTTTGTTTATCAATTTTAGAGACGGTTTCAAAATGACTAAACAGTCTATAAGACCTTTTTGAACAGACTAACTATGTATCAGAAAGGAAAAAAATCAGTCCTTCAAGTATACCGAAAGGTACTTTCTATTGTTTTGCAAAAAT
>LPNX010453738.1:33690-44778 GCA_001517045.1 Pseudotsuga menziesii
AGGAACATCAATGTTTTTTCCTGGTTCTCCTAAGCTATCCTAAGCTATGTTATTCCTTCAGGATTTTAATTTTATTTCACTGCTATTCCTTAAGCAATTAAATCTTNAAGAACATCAATGTTTTTTCCTGGTTCTCCTAAGCTATCCTAAGCTATGTTATTCCTTCAGGATTTTAATTTTATTTCACTGCTATTCCTTAAGCAATTAAATCTTATTTGACCATAGGCAGATGGAAAAACTATTGCATGCGCATCAAGATTTACTAGAGGAATTTAAAAGTTTTCTACCAAACGTCACTGCAAGACCATCGTATGGAGAAACTTGCATTCGGTATTCACACAAAGAAATCGTGGTCAATGTAGGTTATCATGTTCTTTAGTTTTGCTTGTTTTGTGTTGTTTAGTAATGATTTTGCCTTTTTTTAATGGCTTCCCTGAGCTAAGTGTGCTTCTCCTTGATTTTTTGACAGAAAGAAAAACCAGTTATTTTACAAGTTAATTTCCATCAAAGCACAAATGTTAAAGATGAAAGAACATCCATGGAGGTAGAGAATGAGCAGTGCAAGAAGGTTGAGAAAGAAAAAGATAAAAGAGAAGATTGTGAACGACAGGAGAAAGTTAGTGGTGCAGAAAGATCATCACATAGCAGAAAGAGAAAAGAGCGTGTAAGGTATGATCATCCTCATGATAGGAAATCTACTAGAAGGTCTGATGAATCCATTCTGAAGCAGACTCAGACGGGGCCAGTGGGGGGATGTTCTGGAAAAGAGTCTCTGCAAACCCCCGCCATAAAGGACAGTAATAGTTTAAGGAGCAAGTAGAACTCTCAGGTGTATCTCAAGTACTTTGAATGTTAGGCTATCGCACTTATTTTCGGATGTTTAAAGTAAGGTTGTATTTCTTCTTCAATTTCAAGTAAGATAGATATTATATATTTGCTTTAATGTCATCGAACTATAGGAATATAGTAGGTTACTGAAAGAAGAAAAAAGAGGGCTTAAATATTTGATTTGTGCGAACATTTTAATTGTTCGCTTCCTACTAATCACTAATCAGAAATGTGTCTCATTTAAACGTATTTTGATCTCTTGGTGGCAAAATAGTTGCAGATGTCAGAAATGTGTCTCATTTAAATGTTGTTTGATCTCTTGGTCGCAAAATAGTTGCAGATGTCGACACACGAGAGGAAGGACTTACAAAACTTTTAAAGCTGGAGAACTGTAAGGAGTTGGACAAGGAAAATGGAAGATGCAGAGCAGAAGATCACGAAAACCGTCGACACGCGAGAGGAAGGACTTACAAAACTTTTAATGCTGGAGAACTGTAAGGAGTTGGACAAGGAAAATGGAAGATGCAGAGCAGAAGATCAGGAAAGCCATTGGGAGAGAGACAAAGATCGGCATCACAGGGCAAAAGATATACTGAACAACCATGTTTCTCCAAACAAGGACGAATATTGTACGCCTAGTTACCGTTTGCTGCCCAAGAATGTAAGAAACCGATGATGTGGTGATATATTCGAAGTCACAGTGAAATCTATTTTATTACTGGTGGAAATGCGCATCTGAATTATCATGCCTAACAACATTATTAAAATTGGTTGTGAAATCTGACATTAATGTCAATGTTTTGCAGAGTAAGGAATCAGTTGCGAGTTATCGCACTGGTCTTGCAGCAGAAGTGCTGAATGATGATTGCGAGTTTGTGAGAAAAGGTAGTAAGGATTGCTCCTTCAAGCATAAAGTACTGAATGAATATGAGGAAATTTTTTTAGTTGCGAAGATGACAGGTATTGCCATGTTTGTTAAGATAACACGTATATTTTAGGATTGAAGGTCCTTTTTGTTTGTAATTAATGAGAAAGTTGAATGGAGTAAAATTATAAATGTGAGCAAATAGAAGGTCAAACAAATGTTTCTTCTGCATGCTATGCTGTGTACATGGGAGTCGGAGCAGATTCATTCTTCTTCAGTATTTCTTCATATTTGATGAGCTTATATATATTAGGAAAGTCAGAGCTGATGCTTTCATCTTAGGAAAGTCAGATTTCCCAGTATCAGGTGGCTTTAACATAGTAAGCTTTCTTAGGTACTCAAACCCCATTAGTTTTCTTGCTTTTGTTTTTTAATCTTAAACAAGGGCATTCAAGAGCAAAATGGCAAAGATTCTGTTTCTTTGTTTCCAAGTGACGGATTGCTCCAGTAAGGACATGGTAGCATGGTGCATTAAGATTAGAAGCACATTAAAACACAAAAGTACACATTCACAATTAATATTTATCCTGGAAACTTAATGTGGAAAATTAGCCATAATAGATCTGTTGATATCTATCCTAAGGTTAAGGTATCCACTACCAGCTACACACAGGCCAGCATTGGTCTCGTTAAGTACGTTACAATGGAGTTGTCTAAGCTTATAACTAAGCTTCTTCATATGCACTACCCTAGACCAATAACATGGGGAAAAATAATCAGCTTATTGTGCAGGTTTTAATGCCACTCAGGCTGGGCAGTAGGCAGTTGGATCTCAAGCAGCTTGAGATCCAAAGTTGGCTGCCCAGCCTCTGTCCCATTAAAGCCTGCTCAACAGACTGGTTATTGATAGCCAATAACATGGGCTACCAATTACCATAGCCAAAAAACCAAGTACATTTGACTCTCTAACTTAGTCAAATCCAGCTATCATGTTTCTAGTAAATAATGTAGATGTAAAGTGTGGATTGAAGCATATTTGGTCAACTTTTTTGGCTCTTCTAGAATTTACAACAAATGCAACGGCTAGGGTATGTATTTCATAAACATCTGTTGTATTCTATTTGTAATGCTAAGTGATTTACCCTAAACATTTTTAGGTTGTTTTGCATGCTGCTTCTCAGTTTTGGATGTTTGCCAATTATATTTGCTGGCATTCTTGTTTCCTTTGGAAGTTGATAATCACTACGATACCACGTTCTTAGTGATGGATTGCTCCAGTAACAACACAGTAAAATTCTGCATGTATTTTGGGAAATACTGTGGATATAAAAGTGGGTTTTCTATGTTTATGAAAGGGATGCATTTGTTAACCATCAATTGCATTATTTTTGTAATGCTAGGTGATTTACCCACATTTTTAGGTTGTTCTACATCCCTCAATTTTGAATGTTTGCAAGTGGTATTTGCTAGCACTATTGTTGTCACTTGAACTTCAGAATCACTAAGGTGCCACTGGATTTTTCATGTTTTCAAAATTCATCTATTGTTTCTAAGATCTATTGCCTTTATAACCTTTTCTTTTCTAATTGTTTTTATGTTATTCCGTAATAGCCATTACATATGGTATCTTTCCTTTTCAACATCTATCTTATAGCATTTTACTTCCTAGTTTAAAAAGGGACAAGTTCCCAATATTTTGTCAATATAAAATTAAATATGATGTAGTTTGTCTATATGTTTGATGAAACAGTGGTTTTGCTTTTGATTAATGTATCTTTTAGACATCTATTTTAGTAGGTCCAGTTCGTTCCTTCTTAATTGGTATTTCTAATTGCTTTTTTGCATCTTGTAAAAAAGGCATGATGGGTAACCTACTTGTTTATTTGAAAGGCATGATGAGTAATCTACTTTTTTTTGACCTTTTGTAATTGCTTTTGGATGATCTAATACAGCTCGGGACTGCATCAACCTTCTGGATCACAGAGGCTATCAAAAGATGATGCTTTGGCATATGTCAAGTCAGTAAAAGATATATTAAAGAATAATAGGGAAAGATATGATGAGTTTCTTGAGATCATAAAAGATTTCAAAGACCAAAGGTCTGTACCTCTTTTTATATATATAGGCATTATCAATCAATGAAACAAGTTATCTTTAGTCTTTTTCTTCATCAACTAAAAATCATAATACTAAACACCATCAACTATAAATCATAGTGCTAAGAACCACTCATGAAATTTTGTTTTCTTCATCAACTATAATTATAAATCATAGTACTAAGGATCACTCTTCTGACCATTGTTTTTGTTCATCATCAACTATAAATCATAGTACTAAGGACCACTCTTCTCGCAATTCTGTAGAGTTTCTATAGCTGGTGTTATAGCTCGGGTGAGAGATTTATTTAAAGCCCATCATTCTCTTATTTTGGGTTTTAATACCTTTCTGCCGGAGGGTATGAAATTACAGTTCCTTAGGAGCCACTCCCAACAAGCACACAGTCAGCTCAGTTGAATCTAGCATTCAAATATGTGACAAGTTCAAGGTAATGCAGATGTCGTATTAATTCTTTTCAGTTGAATCTAGCATTCAAATATGTTGACAAGATCAAGGTAATGCAGATGTCATATTAATTCTTTGACATTTGAAAGCTATGTTTTATTTACAAACTAATTTAAAGGGATTAGATGTGGTTTTGAAATGGTGAACTTGTATAGAAGACCTGTTTACAACATATGGTTCGAAAACTTAAGGTTATGAGCTTTTACACTTACACTTTTAGTTTAACAATTTCAGACAAGGTTTCAAAATGATCAACACGTATACAAGACCTTTGTTTACATACTAAGTATGTATCAGAAAGGGAAAAAATCAAACCTTTAAGTATACCGAGAGGTACTTTCTTGGTTTGCAAAAATGGGAACATCAATATTTTTTATTTCTCGTTCTCCTAAGCTATGCAATTCCTTACTGAATTTAATTCTATTTGACTGTATGCAGCTGGAAAAACTGTTTTGTGCTGATCAAGATTTACTAGACGAACTTAAACGTTTTCTATCAGAGTGCAAAGAACCAACCCCATTTCCTAATGTGCGAGCTTCTGCTTTTTTTTTAAGAGTGGCTTCCTTGAGCCGATTTAGCGTCTCCTTAATTTCTCGACAGAGAGAAAAACCAGTTATTTTACATGATAATTTCCATGAAAGCACAAATGTTAAAGATGAAAACATCCATGGAGGTAGAGAATGAGCATTGTAAGAAGGTTGAGAAAGAAAAACATAAAAAAGAAGATTTGGAACGAAAAGAGAAAAATGAAAGAACATCCATGGAGGTTGAGAAAGAAAAAGATAAAAAAGAAGATTTGGAACGAAAGGAGAAAGATAAGGGTGAAAAAATATCACCACATAGGAGAAGGAGAAAAATGCGTTTCAGGTTTGGTGATCCTCCTAATAGGAAATTTACTGGAAGTCTAAGCAAACACAGACAGGGCAAGTTGGAAAATGTTCTGGCAAACAGTCTCTGCAAACCACCACCATAGAGGATAGTAATAGTTTAAGGAGTAAGTAGTACTCTGATCCTCTTACTTGTCATGTACTTTGAAATAGCATTTTTAGGCTATCGTACTTATTTTTGGATATTTAAAGTAAGGTTGCATGGGTGCCATAAGCAGAAGCTGGCACATTAGGAAATGGGGTTGGTTCTTTGCACTCTGCTAGAAAACGTTTAAGTTCATTTAGTAAATCTTGATGAGCACGAAACAGTTTTTCGAGCNGAGAAGCTGGCACATTAGGAAATGGGGTTGGTTCTTTGCACTCTGCTAGAAAACGTTTAAGTTCATTTAGTAAATCTTGATGAGCACGAAACAGTTTTTCGAGCTGCATATAGTGAGATAGAATTAAATTTCATAAGGAATAGCATAGATTAGGACAAAGAGAAATACAAAAATATTGATGTTCCCATTTTTGCAAACCAAGAAAGTACCTCTTGGTATACTTCAACATTTGATTTTTTCACTTTCTGATACATTCTTATTATGTACACAAAGGTCTTGTATACAAGTTCATCATTTTGAAACCGTGTCTAAAATTGTTAAACTAAAAGTGTAAGGGTAAAAGCTCATAACCTTAAATTTTCGAACCATATGCTGTAAACAGGTTTTCTATACCAGTTCACCATTTCAGAGCCACATCTGATCCCTTTAAATTAGTTTGTAAATAGAACATAGCTTTCAAATCTCAAAGATATAATATGACATCTGCATTACCCTGATCTTGTCAACATATTTGAAAGCTAGATTCAACTGAATTGTTGGGAGTGGCTCATGAGGAACTGTAATTTCATACCCTTCTGACAGAAATGTATTAAAACCCAAAATAAGAGAATGATGGCCTTTAAATAAATCTCTCGCCCGAGCTATAACACCAGCTATAGAAACTTTGCAGAATTGCGAGAAGAGTGGTCCTTAGTACTATGATTTATAGTTGATGATGAACAAAAAAAAATTGTCATAACAGTGGTCCTTAGTACTATGATTTATAATTATAGTTGATGAAGAAAACAAAATTTCATAAGAGTGGTTCTTAGCACTATGATTTATAGTTGATGGTGTTTAGTATTATGATTTATAGTTGATGAAGAAAAAGACTAAAGATAACTTGTTTCATTGATTGATAATGCCTATATATATAAAAAGAGGCACAGACCTTTGGTCTTTGAAAGCTTTTATGATCTCAAGAAACTCATCATATTTTTCCCTATTGTTCTTTAATATATCTTTTACTGACTTGAGATATGCCAAAGCATCATCTGTTGATAGCCTCAGTGATCCTTCAAAAGGATGATGCAGTCCCGAGCTGTATTAGATCATCCAAAAGCAATTAAAAAAGGTTAAAAAAAACAAGTAGATTACCCATCATGCCTTTCAAAAAAACAAGTAGGTTACCCATCATGCCTTTTTTACAAGATGCAAAAAAGCAATTAGAAATACCAATTAATAAGGAACGAACTGGACCTACAAAAATAGATGTCTGAAAGATACATTAATCGGGAGCAAAACCACTGTTTCGTCAAACATATAGACAAACTACTTCATATTTAATTTTGTATTGACAAAATATTGGGAACGTGTCGCTTTTTATACTAGGAAGTAAAATGCTTTAAGATAGATGTTGAAAAGGAAAGATACCATATGTAATGGCTATTATAGGATAACATAAAAACAATTAGAAAAGAAAAAGCTATAAAGGCAATAGATCTTAGAAACAACAAATGAATTTTGAAAACATGAAAAAGCTAGTGGCACCTTAGTGATTCTGAAGTTCAAGTGACAATAATAGTGCTAGCAAATATCACTTGCAAACATTCGAAATTGAGCAGGATGCAGAACAACTTAAAAATGTGGGTAAATCACCTAGCATTACAAAAACAATGCAATCGATGGTTAAGAAATGCATCCCTTTCATAAACACAGAAAACCCATTTTTTCTTTCCCTAGCCATTGCATTTCTAAGGTAATATTTGAGCATTTAGGACAATGATAAAAGAGATATAAAATACGGCAAAGCCCAGAATTTTGATAAAATATGTTTCTGTCACGACTTTCTATCTAGAGTATTTCCCAAGATACATGTAGAATTCTACTATCTTGTTACTGGAGCAATCCATCACTAAGATTTGGTATCGTAGCGATTATGAACTTCCAAAGGAAACAAGAATGAGAGCAAATATAATTGGCAAACATCCGAAATTGAGAAGCACCATGCAAAACAACCTAAAAATGTTTAGGGTAAATCACCTAGCATTACAAATAGAATTCAACAGATGTTTATGAAATATACACCCTTCATAAGGACATAATACTGACTTCTTTCCCTAGCCGTTGCATTTGCTGTAAATTCTAGCAGAGCCAAAAAAGTTTACCAAATATGCTTCAATCCAGACTTTTAGTCTATGGTAATTGGTAGCCCATGTTATTGGCTATCAATAACCATTGTCTTGAGCACGATTTAATGGGAAAGAGGTTGGGCAGCCGACTTTGGATCTCAAGCTACTTGAGATCCAACTGCCTACTGCCCAGCCTCGGTGGCATTAAAGCCTGCACAATAAGCTGATTATTTTTCCCCATGTTATTGGTCTAGGGTAGTGCACATGAAAAAGCCTAGTTATAAGCTTAGACAACTCCATTGTAAGGTACTTAACGAGACCAATGGTGGCTTGTGTGTAGCTGGCAATGGATTCCTTAACCTTAGGATAGATATCAACAAATCTATTATGGCTAATTTTCCACATTAAGTTTCTAGGATAAATATTAATTGTCAATGTGTACTTTTGTGTTTTAATGTGCTTCTAATCATAACCATTAATGCACCATGCTACCATGTCCTTACTAGAGCAATCCGTCACTTGGAAACAAAGGAACGAAATCTTTTCCATTTTACTGTTGAATGCCCTTGTTTAGGATTAAAAAACAAAAACAAGAAAACTGATGGGGTTTGAGTATCTAAGCAAGCTTACTATGTTAAAGCCACTTGATCCTAATATATATAAGCTGATTCTTTCATCTTAAGAAAGTCAGAGCTGCGCATAGGCTACTCAAAGCTGATTCTTTCATATTTAGTATTTATGTATCTTTGATGACCTTATATATATTAACCACTGTGACCTTATATATATTAACCCCTGTTTGTATTGTGAATTTTCAGATTTGAGCTCGATGTGCTCATAGAATCCACAGCGTCAACAACAAAGCCTTTAAAAGAGTTATTGGAAAAGATAGAAAATAATACAATTAAGCAAGATGGCCCTTTCCAAATGGAAGTCTACTTGACATGTAATATACCTGTTAATTATAACTTTCAGATTGCATAACTGTATCACAAAACTAGAGGAATTATTCTAGTGACTTATTTCAATGGTTGGCCATGGAAGCTATAAATTTACGATGCATTGAACGCATTTATGGGGATCATGGAGTTGACGTAGTTGATCTTTTATGTGAAAACCCAACTGTTGCTTTGCCGGTGGTCCTGCCTCGTCTTGAGCAAAAGCAAGATGAACGGTCTGTGTGTCGTGCTGAAATGAACAAAGGGTGGACTGCAGTTTATGAGAAGAACTACCATAAATCTCACAAAGGTTTAGAATCTTGATCTCATTGTTAATTTTTTTTCGTTTTCAAGAGTCATGAAAAATAATCGAGGAATACGAACTAAATTTGCTTGGTTCATAGGTGGATAAGGTAACTTGATGTAACCTATACTGTCTATCATTCTGGCTGGGCCTATGGAGGTTCACTTACCATTTTACTTATAAATCTGGTTGTGTCTATGGAGTTTCACCTGGCACTTTACTTATAGCTATGCTAATTTAAAACTGTGTGCTACTTACTATTCATTCTATTCATTGTCATGTTATCTCTTTTCGCCTCCCAAGATTATGGTGTAGCTATGCTAATTTAAAAATTCGTGCTACTATTCATTGTCATGTTATCTCTTTTCGCCTCCCAAGATTATGGTGTAGGTGTCTAGTAGCTACCTAATGTCTTCTACGAGGACTGGTTCTTCAAGTTATTAGCAAGTTGTAATGAGAATTCTTGAGAATTTTTATGTCAAAATTGCAATGTGCTACTGACTTTGATTCCCTCTTGCTTTCCGTTCAAGATTCCCTCTGGTTTTCCGTTCAAGAATGTTTCTAGTGTTAGAAGTGCATGCCCTTGCCTTTTGGCTTGTTCGTTGATGGGAATGAACATAATGATATTTAAAAGTTGTTTTTATACAGTTTTTTTATTACAGCATCATCTAACACGCCATTTTATTTTTTTACGGCTTTCTTATAAAAGTTTATGTTGTGAACTTGAAGAATAGTAGAGAAGATGAAATATCATCAAATATTCTTGTTAAGATGTATACACAAGGAACAATCTGATAAAGTAATGAGGATGTGAGGATCTGGATTATCTTTTTGGAACGCATGTTTGGTGTATCCCACCTCGATCCAATTGTGTGAGGACATAGAAGAAGGGGTGAAAGTTCAGAGCTATTATGTAAAGTTGAGAGCTGATGTATATATAACAGGAAATTTTGCTGGAAATGAATCATTTCTTTTCCTTGTGTATAAAATCTTACACTGGATGGCAGTTATTTTTTTATTTAATAATTATTTTTTTAATATTTAATATTTTATTAATTATTATGTAAGATTGATGCTTCACATTTTACATTGATGACTTTATAGGGTCAAAGCTCCATTGAAATAAACAAAATTAGCCAAGTGTACAACGTTTCTATCAAATCAGATTAATTAATATTAACAATATAATCGCGAACGCATGGAAGCTGTTGAACATCATGACAGCTGTACGGTTTCGTGGACAAATCTCTTGCCCCCATGAACAGGCAGAGATGGATCATTTAGGATCACTTAGTTATCTCCAGCACAGCTCAGAAAGTATAGTTATCTCTTTATGAAGGTGGCATTATATAACTAGCATACCTCTAAAGCTGGGAAATGAAAGAACTTCAATGTGTCTCAAAAAATGAGAGAAAGTTGTGTGTATATAAAATAATTTGCATAAGCTACATCATTTTTCTTGTCAACAATTCGGGTAGGTCTTCTTATAATCTCATGTATTGAAGATCATTGAATGGCCA
The DNA here is from genome assembly GCA_001517045.1 of Pseudotsuga menziesii. Taxonomy (NCBI): domain Eukaryota; kingdom Viridiplantae; phylum Streptophyta; class Pinopsida; order Pinales; family Pinaceae; genus Pseudotsuga; species Pseudotsuga menziesii. The sequence continues at coordinate 44,026 of LPNX010453738.1, forward strand.
ATTAAAGTTGAGAGGTGAAAAGCTATTTTATTTCAAGTTTTTAATATCCCAAGTCAATTTTCGTACTGAATATCGATAGTGTATAGCAAGGATGTCCATTGGTAGCTTCTTGTTTAATTTTCGCTATTTAATGGATGCAGAAAGGGGGCACTTGATATGCTTAACAATTCCATTGAATTTCTTTTTATCTTTTCTCTTCACACATAATTACATGACCAAAACATACACTTAGATCCCAATAACACTTGACTGCCAGCATGAAGGGTGGTTTTCCTATTCTACTTTAAAAGAAAAGGCTAATTGGTAGCCCTAGTATCCCATCATAACTTCGTTGAGTATTAAGACAATTCAACCGTTGTTGTGAAAGTGGCCATCTTATAGATAAATGCTATTCTCTTCGTTACAGCGGATCCCTTAATCTTGGCTTTGTTCACTCTAAAGCTCCACCTGAACCACAGTATGGTGATACATCACCTCTTGTATCCTCTTGGCTTACTACTTCTCTGGAACCTTCACTTTCACTGGTTTCACCTCTTGGAGGAACTTCACCCAAACAACCCTTGGATCCTTCTTCTCTCTCGGAAAGTTATAACTCTAATGCTATCTTTGGTGAACTCTCACTAAAAAAAAACATAAGTAAAACATAGAAAACTGCTAAGTAAATGTAAAAGTAATGCATGTAAAAAAAATACAAATTTTCAAGTGTGTTACAACCTTTTATTATTATTATTCTTTATATACCACCATATAAAA
>LPNX010453738.1:46047-60264 GCA_001517045.1 Pseudotsuga menziesii
AAGAAGACAAGAAACACCATAATTTATTTCAGAGTGTACAAGTTAGAGACACAATGCAAACAAGTAAGGGGCCAATGCAAGCAAGTAGAGGACCAAGTAAAGCATGTTATTGAAGATAAAACGAAATTGAAAGTTGAAATAACACACACTTGTGATAGCATTAGATGAGATATTAAAGAAAACTATGATACATTAAAATAAAAAGTAACAACGACCACTCAGTAGGCCATAAAAAAAACCGGGGATGCATTGAAGTAAGAATTAAAACACCTTTGATATTCATTGAGTAACATTAAACCATCAATTTTATGATAGTGACACCACAATTAGTGTTACAGGGGAAGACCAGATGCGGTTTGAAAATGTCAATTAGGTGGAGAAACGAGTCAAAGAATATCATTTTAATGTTCCTGATCAAAGCATGGGAGAAGGCTAGTTAAGGCCATGTTTTAAATTTTGAAATACTTTGTAATGGTTTGTAAATGCATCCTTCTTGGTGGTAAGTTTTGTCCTTTGTACTCCCATAGAATAGCCCATTATTATAGAGGCACGATACTAGTAGATAGTTGGTTTGATACTGCTCCTTTCAAGTTTGTGAAACTGTGTGTATATAACTCCATACTATCAACACGATTTTTTACCGCCAAGATGTTTAGTTAGGTCGCATCCTCCTTTTTTATAAATCAATAGAAGTATATATTTTTGTTTAAAAAAAACATTAAACCATCAAATTCATATAGAAACAATTGACTACTAAGTCAAACCATGGATAGATTTTTTGTCATTCCCCAACACATTACCACTCTACATAAATCCACCAATATTTAGGTATCCATTGAGGACCAAACTAGAGTTATCAATATTTGATGGGGATGAAAAGTATTGTGTAGCCTAGTTTAACAAGGCAGAGGACAACCTTGACATAAAGATTATAGGAAAATTTCTCAACCCTTGATGAGGGGACGGGGCTAGCCCCGGCCCCTTTTCGCGCCCATATGAAACGTTCTTCAAGCTTAAATAAAAGCTCCTAACCACTCATACCAAGGACCACACGTAGCCCGACTGGTGAAGGCGCTCGGCATTCCCGTAGAGGTCACGAGGTCGAACCCCGCGGAGACCATAACTTTTGCATTAGACATATTGGCCAATCCCGTGCTGCCATAACTTTTGCATTAGACATATTGGCCAATCCCGTACTGCCACGTCACCATCTGTACGCCCAGTCATCAGTATCCTAGATCGGATCCGTACTGCCATGTGTCACCTTGTGATTGGTCCATACTGTATGGATGCCATGTGTCATCATGTGAGTGATGCCACGTGTCGTGTTTTGGTTGGTCCATACACCTGCCATGTCTTCTTGTCAGTACCGTATGAGTGCCACATGTCACTCTCTCAGTGGTACCATGTCATCATGTTTGTACAGTACAAATGCCATGTGTCACCCTGTCATTGGTGCCACGTGGCACCTCCATTTTGGCAAATTTGTGTGTTTCATCAATACAACAAAATTCGATAACTTTCTCATACGGAGTCCGTTTGGGGTAAAACGAACACCGTTGGAATCGTCTCGACGAGCCCTTCGATCTGGTGCTGGTTTTGCTGAGATTGGAGGACTTTGTAAATTTTCCTTCTTGGATCCTCCTGGATCAAGAAGCTAATGGTTGGCTATATGTTTTTATGCTATCAAGGTTTACGGAGTGATGATGTATTCATTGCCCCTTCTTGAAGCTCTAGGATGAAACTAGAATCCATATTGATGATGTTGTATGTTATGGTCAATATTTTAGGGTTAGAGCTATTCCCTACGAAACAACCCTTTGGAAAGTGGGAAACAATTACTTCATGAGACATGAGACCTTGGAGGTCAGAGACATAAATTTTGATTATCTAGCTTGGGTTTTAACGCTAAGATAGAACTTTTCCAGTTTTTTAATGAGTCTCTTGCTTGAGCATGCTCTAAAAGAGCTTAAGAAAGCACAAGTGTAGGATGCTACATGGATCGAATGGGTGGCCTATTCATGCAAGGTATTGCATAGAATCGAGAGAGTGTATAGAAGGATAATGGGGTCCCTGTGGGATTCTTATTATGTGCATGGAGGATCACTTATAATAAACTATCTCATTTTTTCTCCGTGTAACTATGGTATAAGACCATGTTTTATTTTATTAATTAATTTATTAGGGTTGACTTAATATATATTTGTTCCGCTTCTACTTTACACAAGTCTTCTTTGTATTTCTATCATGCTAGTTATAAATGTGTAAATGAAGCATCCATTACATGAAGTTCCTCCATCATCCCTTTAGATCCATACATTTTCATCATCACTTTTAAAGTAGGATTTTCTTTTAATTATTGTTCATTTGTTGGATATTATTTGAATTACTTTTACACATTCATATAGGTTAAGCTTTTTGTCTTATATTTTCATTATCAAATTGAAATGTACTTAACATTTTGCTACTTACAAATAAGTGCTACAAACTTATTTCTGAATATGATTATGCAAGTAAATAGTAAATGAATATGGAGAACCACTTAACCATGTCAATTGTTGCATGTTGATTGCAAATAGCAGCCGGGTGCTAGTATGGAGGAGATGTTGTCACATAACTTAAGACATTATAAAATTAAAAAAATCATGTATATAGAATAAAAAATTAAAACCAAATAAAAAAAAATTTAAAATCCAGTCCATGTTGGCGAAAGTGTAGATGGAGGTAGTGGGGAGGAGTGTCATTATACTATTCAAGTAACAAAGGTGTTCATTTATACTTCCCACATGGGTTCAAGTTACGGAGAGAATGTGGTTATAATTCCCACTTAAATTCAAGTAATAGGGTTCAAGTAAGTGAGAATTTCTTTATTCTTTGTCACAATAGTAAAAAATGATTAACAATTTTTTAGACAAGCAAAATTTATTAAAAAAAATTATACATGCACAGCCTCACAAGTCACCATTAATAAATATATAGATTTTTTTAACCCAACCTAAATAACATAATATAAAAAGCTTGTGTTTCAACCCTTATGGTATTGAAGGACCAAGAACATTCATTAACCACCCAATACCAACTGGACACACATTTCAAAATTAAATAAATGCAAATTGTAAAAATTAATAGATTAAGTATTAATGGACAATTAAAACCCAACCCTAGGCGATACCATGTGGAGTAAGTGGATAATGAGTTGTCCTAATCAGCACTAAAACCACAGTTGATCAAATTAAGCCGAAGTGGGGTTTGGGGTTTGTTCCTACCGCGAGAACACCATAAAAATAGATCTGTTACAAGCAATATAAAAACCTATCTGCTGGAAAGGTGGTGGTCGTGCACTATTTGCATTTGGAGTCTTCGCTGCAGCTGGGAAGTTTGTGATCAGTCGAGGCTATCGACTACTGATCGAAACTTCATACTGCTGGATCTGCTGCGTTTTCGCAATTGTTTTTCACGAAACTATGTACCTTTCTTGCACTAATTCAAATTTTGAAACAGTCTCATTCGTTTTTCTGTACGTCATTATAAGATTTGTAAATTCCTGGCATTGACTGGATTTTATGTTATTTGTGGTTTTCCTTTTGGCATTCACACCTGCTTTTCCGTTTTTCTGTACGTCATTATAAGATTTGTAAACTCCCGGCATTGACTGGATTTTATGTTATTTGTGGTTTTCCTTTTGGCATTCACAGCTTCTTTTCCGTCAAGGCCATTGAAGCAGTGACTCTTTTAGAAAATGAAGAGAGGACGGGAGGATCGGCGAAGCGAACTGTGAGTTCTTTTCTCTCCGTAACTTCATATGTTTGCAATGGCTTTGTTGGTCTAGTGAACTTCATGTGTTTGCAATGACTTTGTTTGTCTGAACGGAATTTCATGGAAAGCGCTGATTTTGTATTTTTCTTAGAAGATTGAGGTTAATCAGTTTCGCGTTCAAACCATGCGTTTCCTACTAAGGAAGATTGAGGTTAATCAGTTTCGCGTTCAGTGATGTGATTTTGTAGAACCTTTCCCAGTTTTAGAGATCATGTGGCTTAAATATAGTAAGCCTGTTTAGTTACTCAATTCTCCATCCGTTTTATTATTTTTCTATCTTAAATCAAGGGCATTCAACAATAAAATGGCAAAATAATCAATTTTTTTCGTTTCCTGGTGAGGGATTGCTCCAGTAACGACACACAGTAGCATGCCGCGTGTATTTCCGGACTGAAGCATATTTAATCAATTTTTTGGGTTTGCTAAAATCCTTAATAAGGTCTAGATTTTCTTTTTTTTAACTATGGGAACAAGAGTATATCCAGTAGCATGCAACCTAGATATATCAATAACTTGTGACTTACAAGGGGCCATCCCTAAGTCCACATAGGCGAGCCTCTATCCCAGGGGTTGCCTACCCTTCTAGCCTTAATACAACAGGCCAAAGAGCAACCCTACCCCTGCAAGTTTTGAACCTGTTTAATACTTTCCAAATTATTACCTTATCCAATGCAATGGCTAGGGCAAGAAATGGGTTTCCTGTGCTTATCAAGGGTATGCATTTCTTAACCACCTGTTGCATTCCATTTGTAATGCTAGGTGATTTACCCTATGGCATTTTTTGGTCTTTCCTTCTGCTTCTCAATTTTGGTTGTTTGCGAGTGATATTTGCTGGCATCCTTCTTGCCACTAGAACTTCAGAATAACTGCCATTCCACAGTCCTAGTGATGGATTGCAACAATAACAACACACTAGAAATATGCAGGTATATGGGGAATACTGGGGATGTGAAGTAGGGCCTGAAGCATATTTGATCAACATTTTGGGCTTTGCAGGATTTTCTATCTTTTTATCAGTCTTTAATGCTTGAATATCACCTTATGAAATGCAATGGATAGGGAAAGAAGTGGGTTTTTTGTGCTTATGAAAGGGATGCATTTTAATGGTAGGTGATTTACCCTAAACATTTTTAGGTTGTTCTGCATTCTGCTTCTCAATTTTGAGTGCTTGCATGAGTGATATTTGATAGCATTTTTGTTGCCATTGGAACTTCAGAATCACTAAGATGCCACAGTGGATTTTTCATGATTTTATAATTCATCTATTGTTTCTTTAAACTTTTCTTTATCCTACAATAGCCATTCGATATGGTATGTTTCCCTTTCAACTGGACATCTTAAAGCATTTTGAAGTCCTGGTTTAAAAAGGGACAGATTCCCAATATTTTGTCCTGGTTTAAAAAGGCATGATGAGCAACCTACTTGTATTCTTACTTTTTTTTATTGCATGTGGATGATCTAATACAGCTACGAATTAACATTAGATGATGCTTTGGCTTATCTCAAGACAGTCAAAGATAAATTCAAATACAAGAGACAAAAATATGATGAGTTTATTGACATCATGAAAGATTTCAAGAGCCAAAGGTATGTACCTCTTTGTATAAATATTGGCATTATCAATCAATTAAACAAGTTATATCTCCTTTTTTTTCATCAACTATATAAATCATAGTACTAAGGACCACTCCGGTGGCAATTCTGCAGTCTTTCTACAGCCGGTGTTATAGCTTGGGTGAGAGATTTATTTAAAGGCCATCTTTCTCTTATTTTGGGTTTTAATACCGTTCTGCCCAAATAGTATGAAATTATAGTTCCTCCCGACGAACTCCTAACAAGCTTTCATCCAGTTGCTTTAGACGAAGCAATCAAATGTGCCAACAAGATCAAGGTAATGCTAATGGCATATTAATGCTTTGACATTTGAAAGCTATGCTTTATTTACAAACTAATTTAAAGGGACAAGATGTGGTTTTGAAATTGTGAACTGTTATAGAATACCTGTTTAGAACATTGGTGGTTTATTTACAAACTAATTTATTAAAGTGACAAGATGTGGTTTTGAAATGGTGAACTGCTATAGAAGACGTGTTTAGAACATTGGTCGTTTGAAAATTTCAGGATGTTTCAGCTTTTTCACTTACACTTTTTGTTTATCAATTTCAGAGGCGGTTTCAAAATGACTAAACAGTCTATAAGACCTTTTTGAACATACTAACTATGTATCAGAAAGGAAAAATATCAGTCCTTCAAGTATACCGAAAGGTACTTTCTATTGTTTTGCAAAAATAGGAACATCAATGTTTTTTCTCGGTTCTCCTAAGCTATGTTATTCCTTCAGGATTTTAATTTTATTTCACTGCTATTCCTTAAGCAATTAAATCTTATTTGACCGTATGCAGATGGAAAAACTATTGCATGCGCATCAAGATTTACTAGACGAATTTAAAAGTTTTCTACCAAACGTTACTGCAAGACCATCTTTTGGAGAAACTTGCATTTGGTATTCACACAAAGAAATCGTGGTCAATGTAGGCTATCATGTTCTTTAGTTTTGCTTGTTTTGTGTTGTTTAGTAATGATTTTGCCTTTTTTTAATGGCTTCCCTGAGCTAACTGTGCTTCTCCTTGATTTTTTGACAGAAAGAAAAACCAGTTATTTTACAAGTTAATTTTCATCAAAGCACAAATGTTAAAGATGAAAGAACATCCATGGAGGTAGAGAATGAGCAGTGGAAGAAGGTTGAAAAAGAAAAGGATAAAAGAGAAGATTGTGAACTACAGGAGAAAGTTAGTGGTGAAGAAAGATCACCACATAGTTGAAAGAGAAAAGAGCGTGTAAGGTATGATCATCCTCATGATAGAAAATCTACTAGAAGGTCTGATGAATCCATTCTGACGCAGACTCAGACTGGGCCAGTTGGAGGATGTTCTGGAAAAGAGTCTCTGCAAACCACCGCCATAAAGGACAGTAATAGTTTGAGTAAGTAGAACTCTCAGGTGTATCTCAAGTACTTTGAACGTTAGGCTATCACACTTATTTTTGGATGTTTAAAGTAAGGTTGTATTTCTTTTTCAATTTCAAGTAAGATAGATATTATATATTTGCTTTAATGTCATCGAACTATAGATATATAGTAGGTTACTGAAAGAAGAAAAAAGAGGGCTTAAATATTTGATTTGTGCGAACATTTTAATTGTTCGCTTCCTACTAATCACTAATCAGAAATGTGTCTCATTTAAATGTTTTTTGATCTCTTGGTTTGATCTCTTGGTGGCAAAATAGTTGCAGATGTCGACACACTAGATGAAGGACTTACAAAACTTTTAAAGCTGGAGAACTGTAAGGAGTTGGACAAGGAAAATGGAAGACTCAGAGCAGAAGATCAGGAAATTCATTGGAAGAGAGACAAAGATCGGCATCAAAGGGCAAAAGATATAGTGAACAACCATGTTTCTCCAAACAAGGAGGAATATTTTACACCTAGTTACCGTTTGCTGCCCAAGAATGTAAGAAACAGATGATGTGGTGATATATTCGAAGTCACAGTGAAATCTATTTTATTACTGGTGGAAATGCGCATCTGAAATATCATGCCTAACAACATTATTAAAATTGGTTGTGAAATCTGACATTAATGTCAATGTTTTTGCAGTATAAGGTATCAGTTGCGAGTTATCGCACTGGTCTTGCGACAGAAGTGCTGAATGATGATTGCGAGTTTGTGAGAAAAGGTAGTAAGGATTGCTCCTTCAAGCATAAAGTACTGAATGAATACGAGAAAAATTTTTTAGTTGCGAAGATGACAGGTATTGCCATGTTTGTTAAGATAACACGTATATTTTAGGATTGAAGGTCTTTTCTGTTTGTAATTAATGAGAAAGTTGAATGGAGTAAAATTATAAATGTGAGCAAATAGAAGGTCAAACAAATGTTTCTTTTGCATGTTATGCTGTGTACATGGGAGTCTGAGCAGATTCATTCTTCTTCAGTATTTCTTCATATTTGATGAGCTTATATATATTAGGAAAGTCAGAGCTGATTCTTTCATCTTAGGAAAGTCAGAGCTCCCAATATCAGGTGGCTTTAACATAGTAAGCTTGCTTAGATACTCAAACCCCATCAGTTTTCTTGTTTTTGTTTTTTAATCTTAAACAAGGGCATTCAACAGCAAAATGGCAAAGATTCTGTTTCTTTGTTTCCAAGTGACGGATTGCTCCAGTGAGGACATGGTAGCATGGTGCATTAAGATTAGAAGCACATTAAAACACAAAAGTACACATTCACAATTAATATTTATCCTGGAAACTTAATGTGGAAAATTAGCCATAATAGATCTGTTGATATCTATCCTAAGGTTAAGGTATCCATTACCAGCTACACACAGGCCAGCATTGGTCTCATTAAGTACCTTACAATGGAGTTGTCTAAGCTTATAACTAAGCTTCTTCATATGCACTACCCTAGACCAATAACATGGGGAAAAATAATCAGCTTATTCTGCAGGTTTTAATGCCACTGAGGCTGGGCAGTAGGCAGTTGGATCTCAAGCAGCTTGAGATCCAAAGTTGGCTGCCCAGCCTCTGTCCCATTAAAGCCTGCTCAACAGACTGGTTATTGATAGCCAATAACATGGGCTACCAATTACCATAGCCAAAAAACCAAGTACATTTGACTCTCTAACTTAGTCAAATCCAACTATCATGTTTCTAGTAAATAATGTAGATGTAAAGTCTGGATTGAAGCATATCTGGTCAACTTTTTTGGCTCTGCTAGAATTTACAACAAATGCAACGACTAGGGAAAGAAGTTGGTATTCTGTGCTTATGAAGGGTATGTATTTCATAAACATCTGTTGGATTCGATTTGTAATGCTAAGTGATTTACCCTAAACATTTTTAGGTTGTTTTGCATGCTGCTTCTCAGTTTTGGATGTTTGCCAATTATATTTGCTGGCATTCTTGTTTCCTTTGGAAGTTCATAATCACTATGATACCACATTCTTAGTGATGGGTTGCTCCACTAACAACACAGTAGAATTCTGCATGTATCTTGGGAAATACTGTGGATATAAAGTCCTGACTGAAACATATTTGATCAACATTCTGGGCTTTGCCTGATTTTATATCCCTTTTATCATTGTCCTAAATGCTCAAATATTACATTAGAAATGCAATGGCTAGGGCAAACAAAAGTGGGTTTTCTGTGTTTATGAAAGGGATGCATTTCTTAACCATCAATTGCATTATTTTTCTAATGCTAGGTGATTTACCCACATTTTTAGGTTGTTCTGCATCCCTCAATTTTGAATGTTTGCAAGTGATATTTGCTAGCACTATTGTTGTCGCTTGAACTTTAGAATCACTAAGGTGCCACTGGATTTTTCATGTTTTCAAAATTCATCTATTGTTTCTAAGATCTATTGCCTTTATAACCTTTTCTTTTCTAATTGTTCTTATGGTATCTTTCCTTTTCAACATCTATCTTAAAGCATTTTACTTCCTAGTTTAAAAAGGGACAAGTTCCCAATATTTTGTCAATATAAAATTAAATATGATGTAGTTTGTCTATATGTTTGATGAAACAGTGGTTTTTCTTTTGATTAATTTATCTTTTAGACATCTATTTTTGTAGGTCGAGTTAGTTCCTTCTTAATTGGTATTTCTAATTGCCTTTTTGCATCTTGTAAAAAAGGCATGATGGGTAACCTACTTGTTTATTTGAAAGGCATGATGAGTAATCTACCTTTTTTTTTACCTTTTTTAATTGCTTTTGGATGATCTAATACAGCTCGGGACTGCATCAACCTTCTGGATCACAGGCTATCAACAGATGATGCTTTGGGATATGTCAAGTCACTAAAAGATATATTAAAGAATAATAGGGAAAAATATGATGAGTTTCTTGAGATTATAAAAGCTTTCAAAGACCAAAGGTGTGTACCTCTTTTTATATATATAGGCATTATCAATCAATGAACAAGTTATCTTTAGTCTTTTTCTTCATCAACTAAAAATCATAATACTAAACACCATCAACTATAAATCATAGTGCTAAGAACCACTCATGAAATTTTGTTTTCTTCATCAACTATAATTATAAATCATAGTAGTAAGGATCACTCTTCTAACAATTGTTTTTGTTCATCATCAACTACAAATCATAGTACTAAGGACCACTCTTCTCGCAATTCTGCAGAGTTTCTATAGCTGGTGTTATAGCTCGGGTGAAAGATTTATTTAAAGGCCATCATTCTCTTATTTTGGGTTTTAATACCTTTTTGCCGGAAGGGTATGAAATGATAGTTCCTCAGGAGCCACTCCCAACAAGCACACAGTGAGTTCAGTTGAATCTAGCATTCAAATATGTTGACAAGATAAAGGTAATGCAGATGTCGTATTAATTCTTTTCAGCTGAATATAGCATTCAAATATGTTGACAAGATCAAGGTAATGCAGATGTCATATTAATTCTTTGACATTTGAAAGCTATGTTTTATTTACAAACTAATTTAAAGGGATCAGATGTGGTTTTGAAATGGTGAACTAGTATAGAAGACCGGTTTACAGCATATGGTTCGAAAACTTAAGGTTATGAGCTTTTACACTTACACTTTTAGTTTAACAATTTCCGACAAGGTTTCAAAATGATCAACTCATATACAAGACCTTTGTGTACATACTAAGTATGTATCAAAAAGGGAAAAAATCAAACCTTTAAGTATACTGAGAGGTACTTTCTTTGTTTGCAAAAATGGGAACATCAATATTTTTTATTTCTCGTTCTCCTAAGCTATGCAATTCCTTACTAAATTTAATTCTATTTGATTGTATGCAGCTGGAAAAACTGTTTTGTGTTGATCAAGATTTACTAGACAAACTTAAACGTTTTCTATCAGAGTGCAAAGGACCAACCCTGTTTCCTAATGTGCCAGCTTCTACTTTTTTTTTAAGAGTGGCTTCCGTGAGCTGATTTAGCTTCTCCATGATTTCTTGACAGAGAGAAAAATCAGTGATTTTACATGATAATTTCCATGAAAGCACAAATGTTAAAGATGAAAGAACATCCATGGAGGTAGAGAATGAGCATTGTAAGAAGGTTGAGAAAGAAAAACATAAAAAAGAAGATTTGGAAAGAAAAGAGAAAAATGAAAGAACATCCATGGAGGTAGAGAATGAGCACTTTAAGAAGGTTGAGAAAGAAAAAGATAAAAAAATAAGATTTGGAACGAAAGGAGAAAGATAAGGGTGAAAAAATATCACCACATAGGAGAAGGAGAAAAATGCCTTTCAGGTTTGGTGATCCTCCTAAGAGGAAATTTACTAGAAAGTCTAAGCAAACACAGACCGGGCAAGTTGGACAATGTTCTGGCAAACAGTTTCTGCAACCCACCGCCATAGAGGATGGTAATAGTTTAACGAGTAAGTAGTACTCGGATCCTCTTACTTGTCATGTACTTTGAAATGGCCTTTTTAGGCTATCGCACTTATTTTTGGATNTCTGCAAACCACCGCCATAGAGGATGGTAATAGTTTAACGAGTAAGTAGTACTCGGATCCTCTTACTTGTCATGTACTTTGAAATGGCCTTTTTAGGCTATCGCACTTATTTTTGGATATTTAAAGTAAGGTTGCATGGGTGCCAGAAGCAGAAGCTGGCACATTAGGAAATGGGGTTGGTCCTTTCCACTCTGCTAGAAAACGTTTAATTTCATTTAGTAAATTTTGATGAGCACAAAACAGTTTTTCCAGCTGCATATAGTCAAATAGAATTAAATTCCATCAGGAATAGCATAGATTAGGACAAAGAGAAATAAAAAAATATTGATGTTCCCATTTTTGCAAATCAAGAAAGTACCTCTCGGTATACTTCAACGTTTGATTTTTTCCCTTTCTCATACATTCTTATTATGTACACAAAGGTCTTGTATACAAGTTCATCATTTTGAAACCGTGTCTGAAATTGTTAAACTAAAAGTGTAAGTGTAAAAGCTCATAACCTTAAATTTTCGAACCATATGCTGTAAACAGGTTTTCTATACCAGTTCACCATTTCAAAACCACATCTGATCCCTTTAAATTAGTTTGTAAATAGAACATAGTTTTCAAATCTCAAAGAATTAATATGACATCTGCATTACCCTGATCTTGTCAACATATTTGAATGCTAGATTCAACTGAAAAGAATTAATATGAGGTTTGCATTACCTTGATCCTGTCAACATATTTGAATGCTAGATTCAACCGAATTGTTGGGAGTGGTTCGTGAGGAACTGTAATTTCATACCCTTCCGACAGAAATCTATTAAAACCCAAAATAAGAGAATGATGGCCTTTAAATAAATCTCTCACTCGAGCTATAACACTGGCTATAGAAACTCTACAGAGTTGCAAGAAGAGTGGTCCTTAGTACTATGATTTATAATTATAGTTGATGAAGAAAAAAAAATTTCATAAGAGTGGTTCTTAGCACTATGATTTATAGTTGATGGTGTTTAGTATTATGATTTATAGTTGATGAAGAAAAAGACTAAAGATAACGTGTTTCATTGATTGATAAGTCCTATATATATAAAAAGAGGTACAAACCTTTGGTCTTTGAAAGCTTTTATGATCTCAAGAAACTCATCATATTTTTCCCTATTGTTCTTTAATATATCTTTTACTGACTAGAGATATGCCAAAGCATCATCTGTTGATAGCCTCAGTGATCCTTCAAAAGGATGATGCAGTCCTGAGTTGTATTAGATCATCCAAAAGCAATTAAAAAAGGTAAAAAAAACAAGTAGATTACCCATCATGCATTTCAAAAAAACAAGTAGGTTATCCATCATGCCTTTTTTACAAGATGCAAAAAAGCAATTAGAAATACCAATTAAGAAGGAACGAACTGGACCTACAAAAATAGATGTCTGAAAGATACATTAATCAGGAGCAAAACCACTATTTCATCAAACATATAGACAAATTACTTCATATTTAATTTTATATTGACAAAATATTGGGAACCTATCCCTTTTTATACTAGGAAGTAAAATGCTTTAAGATAGATGTTGAAAAGGAAAGATACCATATGTAAAGGCTATTATAGGATAACATAAAAACAATTAGAAAAGAAAAGGTTATAAAGGCAATAGATCTTAGAAACAATAGATGAATTTTGAAAACATGAAAAAGCGAGTGGCACCTTAGTGATTCTGAAGTTCAAGTGACAACAATAGTGCTAGCAAATATCACTTGCAAACATTCAAAATTGAGCAGGATGCAGAACAACTTAAAAATGTGGGTAAATCACCTAGCATTACAAAAACAATGCAATTGATGGCTAAGAAATGCATCCCTTTCATAAACACAGAAAACCCATTTTTTATTTCCCTTGCAATTACATTTCTAAGGTAATATTTGAGCATTTAGGACAATGATAAAAGGGATATGAAATACGGCAAAGCCCAGAATTTTGATCAAATATGTTTCTGTCAGGACTTTATATCCACATTATTTCCCAAGATACATGTAGAATTCTACTATGTTGTTACTGGGGCAATCCATCACTAAGATGTGGTATCGTAGTGATTATGAACTTCCAAAGGAAACAAGAATGCCAGCAAATATAATTGGCAAACATCCGAAATTGAGAAGCACCATGCAAAACAACCTAAAAATGTTTAGGGTAAATCAGCTAGCATTACAAATAGAATACAACAGATGTTTATGAAATATATACCCTTCATAAGGACAGAATACTCACTTCTTTCCCTAGCCGTTGCATTCGTTGTAAATTCTAGCAGAGGCAAAAAAGGTTACCAAATATGCTTCAATCCAGACTTTGCATCTACATTATTTACTAGAAACATGATAGTTGGATTTCACTAAGTTAGAGAGTCAAATGTACTTGGTTTTTTGTCTATGGTAATTGGTAGCCCATGTTATTGGCTATCAATAACCAGTGTGTTGAGCAGGCTTTAATGGGACAGAGGTTGGGTTGCCCACTTTGGATCTCAAGCTGCTTGAGATCCAACTCCCTCCTGCCCAGCCTCGGTGGCATTAAAGCCTGCACAATAAGCTGATTATTTTTCCCCACTCGGTGGCATTAAAGCCTGCACAATAAGCTGATTATTTTTCCCCATGTTATTGGTCTAGGGTAGTGCATATGAAAGAGCCAAGTTATAAGCTTAGACAACTCCATTGTAAGGTACTTAACTAGACCAATGGTGGCTTGTGTGTATCTGGTAATGGATTCCTTAACCTTAGGATAGATATCAACAAATCTATTATGGCTAATTTTCCACATTGAGTTTGTAGGATAAATATTAATTGTCAATGTGTACTTTTGTGTTTTATTGTGCTTCTAATCATAACCATTAATGCACCATGCTACCATGTCCTTACTAGAGCAATCCGT
>LPNX010453738.1:66406-68906 GCA_001517045.1 Pseudotsuga menziesii
GATTTTTCATGTTTTCAAAATTCATCTATTGTTTCTAAGATCTATTGCCTTTATAACATTTTCTTTTGTAATTGTTTTTATGTTATCCCATAATAGCCATTACATATGGTATCTTTCCTTTTCAACATCTATCTTAAAGCATTTTACTTCCTAGTTTAAAAAGGGACAAGTTCCCAATATTTTGTCAATATAAAATTAAATATGATGTAGTTTGTCTATATGTTTGATGAAACAGTGGTTTTACTTTTGATTAATGTATCGTTTAGACATCTATTTTTGTAGGTCCAGTTCGTTCCTTCTTAATTGGTACTTCTAATTGCTTTTTTTCATCTTGTAAAAAAGGCATGATGGGTAACCTACTTGTTTATTTGAAAGGCATGATGAGTAATCTACTTTTTTTTGACCTTTTTTAATTGCTTTTGGATGATCTAATACACCTCGGGACTGCATCAACCTTCTGGATCACAGAGGCTATCAACAGATGATGCTTTGGCATATGTCAAGTCAGTAAAAGATATATTAAAGAATAATAGGGAAAAATATGATGAGTTTCTTGAGATCATAAAAGCTTTCAAAGACCAAAGGTCTGTACCTCTTTCTATATATATAGGCATTATCAATTAATGAAACAAGTTATCTTTAGTCTTTTTCTTCATCAACTAATATTCATAATACTAAACACCATCAACTATAAATCATAGTGCTAAGAACCACTCATGAAATTTTGTTTTCTTCATCAACTATAATTATAAATCATAGTACTAAGGATCACTCTTCTGACAGGGCTAATGCACAATCATGGACTCCTTTAAGGACACTTTAGATGCCACATAATACTAGAATAAACGGAAAACTCTGATTTTAGGTGACACATAGGGGTACTTCCCTAACTTATTTGAAGATGAAGTAAAAAGAGAAAAGATAGGTAATTGAATCAGCTTTCATAATATATCTGGATTATGTAGAGAAAATGTGTCCAAATGATTATAAAATTAGTTTCCGTGAAAGTGGGGTTTCAAATTTTCAGCACATCTTAACATATATGTTTGTGCGGGTGCAACAATATATGAGGTAAATGATGTCCGTTTGGGATAAAATATTGCAGACATATAAAGGACATATCAGAATTTCCATGAATTATTTTTTTTATTATTAATTATTGAAGTCAGAAAAGCTTGAAATTAAAACCTTATGTCCGGGTGCAACACTTTAGGGGCAAAAATTAATGAAATCCTTGATTTCTTAATATAAGATCATAGAGATTGATCTCGTCTAGTGCACCATATAGTTTTTATGGGAAATGGTGATGGAAATCAAAAGTTATATAAGAGACAATCGATGTATGTATTCTTGAAAACTAACGTGTGTCATTTAGAAAAATAATTATAAATAAATAAAACATAGTTTTGAAGGAAAAAATTATATTTTCAGAATCGTCATTTCGTACTCTACAATATCGTACATTTTCATAAAAAAATATTGTGTATGTCATATCAAAACACGGGATCTAATCTGAGCATATTGATAGAGTTCTAAAAGACTTGAGCAATAGCCATGGCTGATTTGTCCTAGCCAATAGGTTCGGTATTTTGAAGCTGCTTCCAAACGTAATGCCAAACCTTAATCCCGCCAAATATTTAAATTTTCAAATATTCAAATTTTCAAATAACGCATATGCGATATAACGCATATGCGATATAGCTTATCCATATCACATATGCGATATATCGCATGTGCGTTATATCGCATATGCGTTAATAGAACATATGGGTATTACGAATTCATGGAGGTGCATGGGGTAAAGGTATACCTTCCTTCTCAATGATTTGTTGCTTGAAAGACGCAATCAACATCAAACCCTCTTTAGTTGTTTCTACCCATCCACTTAGTGCTTATATTATTGAGAAATAAAGTTCCAATGTTGAAAGTATCAAAACATGAATTCTTTGATCTACTCTCACACTAAGTATCAAATGTGTCAATATGTTGATTTGATGGTTTATTTCCTTCTATCCATGAGTTGTACCATTGCATTTACTCTATTTGGATAACAAACGACAAAGTAAATATATATATATTCTCAAAAGTTCTCTTAGTTGTTCATTTTATAAACATTGCTAAGTTTTATGAGAAAGATTTAGTGGAGGGGGGACAAATTTGGGAGTAGAGAATTACTCCATTGTTCCCAAAAATCATCCCTATTATGATGAATTTCACCTCCATGCTAGTTTGATTTTTCCTCCCAATTTTGATTCCAAAGAAAAAACATGTATTTAATATTCGAGTGTATAACAAAAAATACATTATGTAGTTGGTAAGGACATTGATCTACGGTTCATGGCTTGATAGACCTACCCTCATCCTCATCATCATCATCATCACCCTCATATCATCATCATCATATTCATCATCCTCCTCATCATCACCATCAACCTCATCATCATCTTCATTGTCACCCTCATCCTCATCATCATCATCAACCTCGATCCTCATCACCATC
>LPNX010453738.1:71406-86089 GCA_001517045.1 Pseudotsuga menziesii
CATCATGGTCATCATGGTCATCATCATTATCATGGTCATCGTCATCATGGTCATCATCATGGTCATCATCATCACGTTCATCACCCTCATCATCCTCATCCTCATCATCCTCATAATCATCATCGTTCATCACCATCAACCTCATCATCATCTTCATCGTCACCCTCATCGTCATCATCATCATCACCGTCATCCTCATCATCATCAACCTCGATCCTCATCACCATCATCCCCATCACCCTCATCCTCATGGTCACCATCACCCTCATCCTCATCATCATCATTGTCATCATCATCATGGTCATCATCATCATCATTGTCATCATCATCATCATTGTCATCCTCAACATCATCAGCATCCTCATCCTCATCCTCATCCTAATCCTCATCCTCATCATCATCATGTTCATCACCGTCATCCTCCTCCTCCTCCTCCTCCTCATCATCATCATCATCATTGTCATCATCATCATGGTCATCATCTTCATCGACACCCTCATCCTCAACATCATCAGTATCCTCATCATCATCATCATCATCATCATAATCCTCATCCTCATCATCATCACGTTCATCACCCTCATCATCATCATCATCATCATCATCATCATCATCATGGTCATCATCACCCTCATCCTCATCATCATCATCCTCATCCTCATCATCATCATCATCCTCATCCTCATCATCATCATCACGTTCATCACCCTCATCATCCTCATCCTCATCACCCTCATAATCATCATCGTACATCACCCTCATCGTTCATCACCATCAACCTCATCATCATCTTCATCGTCACCCTCATCCTCGTCATCATCATCACCCTCATCCTCATCATCATCATCTTGCTAACAACTGAATGTTTAGATTATGAGATAATGAAATCTATTGATCTAAACAAAGAATAAGTATTCAAGAAAGTTCTTCATATCCAATTAATATTTTAATGAAACAAAAACAAAGAATTAGAGTTATTGTTGTATAAAATAACTATTTGATTATGTATATGTGCATGTATGTTTATTCATAATATGCATACAAAACTATATAAGTGTATATTTCGATGGATGTATCCAGATCATATTTTAAAATATATATATATAAAAGGATAAGGATGGGGAGATGGAAAAATGGATGTACACATATTTTTTCTTAAATGCAACCCAAACCACCAAATATATCTAGATCTGATGCTATTTAAAGAAAAAGAAGACAAGCATACAACAATTAGAGGAAAAGGTAAGAATCCCGAGGTGGAAAAGGTAACAAAAAAATAGATCACAATGTAAATTTAACACATTCTCATTGAAAACTAAATTGCATATGCGATATATCGTATATGCAATATATCGCATATACGATATATCGCATATGCGATATGGAAAACCCTTTTTCTCCATAAAAAACCTAAAATTGAATATTGCATATGCGATATATCGTAGGTGCGATTCATGTTTTATAGAAAATGTAGGGTGGCGTTGTGTCGGCCACCTTTAATGTATCAAAAGACATAATTCGTTTGAACCCGCGCACAGAGAATTGTTGGACATGCAAATTTTTATCATTACTTGTACATAATTGCATAGTTTTGTACAAGTTTGGGTGGATTTCAATGGGGAATGTACGTAATAGAGGAAGAAAGTCAGTAAGGAAGGTGCTTACACCGGAAGAAGCAGAAAATAAAAAGCAAAAAAAAAGGGAAGATTCAAGAAATCGTCGGCAGTCATTAGATGAGAAAATAGTACCCATTCCCCCTCAAGAGATACCTGACCTAGAGGCTAAGGAAGATAATGCAACCTTAAAAGAAGCTGGTTATACGGAATTTGATATTATTCATCCATTAGTAGACGGTCAATCTTCTGAACAGTTCAATAATTATGTTACCCCCGATGCAAATGTGACTCAGCAACAACCATGTTCGGTGGTTCAATCTCCTAATCGAAGTTGTGAGCCGGTAGTGGATGTAAACATCACTCCAGCATTTGAAACGGCAAGAAATGTTGCATCAAAACAAAAGAGAACTCCTAAGCGAATACAAGTGGAAGAGAGCGGATTGAATTCCATGGAAGGTAAGGTGGCTAAATGCACTATCCTTCGTCATTCTTCTCAAATAATGAAACAATATTTTGATAACAAATCCGAAGCTGGTAAATGCAAACTGTTTTTAGCTTTGCTTAAATCTAGAAATATGGCAACTGTTAGAAGAAATTTACGCATAACAACAATGAAGAATATGGAATCAAGTAACCACATTGTTAAATCTCTTCCTGCTGCATTCACATCGATTGGTAAAAAAACTCGTTCAAAAGACTGTAATGTGGCTCGTCGTGTATTGGCTGAATCAATTGTATGTAGATCCACAAGGCAACGTCGTTTACTTAAATGCACATCAGAAATTGTTCCTTTACATCCAAAGACTCTTAAAAAATATTCAGTAAGAAGAGACAACCTTGATGTAGAGGGACAAATGGAAACATTATGGGCATTTAGCGGTAGACTGCCCCGCAAAGACATGAAGTTAGTCGAAGCAGTGAAGGGCCTAGTGCAAACGTTTTGGCATGATAACACTAGGCCTTCTTCTAACACGAAGGATGTGTCAAAACATTGTAGGGGTTCTCATCACACTGAACCTCATGTTAAGCATTATCTTGACATGACACAAACTCAACTGTTCGAGATGTTTAAAGTTTCCCATGTAGAGCTAAGGCTCGGGCAAAGATCTTTTGAAAAATGCAAGCCTTGGTATGTTAGAATCAATACCATCCGGAACACTTGTTGTTGTAGATACCACATAGAGTTTGACCTATATTACCATACATTTGCACATATACGTTGTTTTTTGCATCCTAACCATGTGCAGGAATGCTCAAGTACAGTACCGCCAATTTCATCCAGGGATTTCATCCATAGCCTCATGTGTCCGAGGTAAGATGGGAAGACACATTACTTAAAACAATGTGTAGACGGTTCTTGCAACAATTGCGGTGGGATATCCTTATGGTCTGATTGCATCCATGAAAGTGAAGATCAAGCATTCAGGAATGCAATTGTTGAGAAGCAGAACTATCAGTATGAGACATATCAGCTAAACGATGGGAAAGAAAGCAGGAAGATTAAATTGGTGACATCACACGTAAATTCTTGAATATTGACAAATTAATATTCACGTGTACACACACATTTTTTTATGTGGTTTATTGACATATTAATATTCATGTACCAGGTTCGAGTATGTGATTTTATTCCATAGTTTCGTGGAAAGATACAACAGTACATTCAACATGTCGATATGGCACGGTGGCAAGATGAGCAATTCAGAATATGCCTTGACACCTTCCCTCTCGGAACAATACTATAAGTAGTTGACTTTGCTGAAAATTACACCCTACAACCACAAAATGAAATTCAAAGTCAATACTATCACTCAGAGCAGGTGAGCATAATGGTGCATATCACGTATCGACATGGGCAAGATAGCAGTGAAGAGAAACGTGTGATACTGAAAGAAAGTCACTTCTACATAAGTGATGACCGGACCCATGACATCCATTACGTGCAACATTGCTTTAAATTATTCTATGACCACGTGATAGCTATGGATATACCATTTTATCGTCATATCATTTGGTCAGACAGTTGTGCTGGACAGTTCAAGAATGCACGTGTATTTGAATGGTTGTGTTTGTTGCACCTAAAATACAAGGTGCCACATGTATGGAACTACTTTGAAACTGGTCATGGAAAAGGAGAGCACGATGGTGCTAGTGCATGCATTAAAACTGCCCTTCGAAGGGAAGAGATGAAGTTTACAGGTGCTCGCCTTCGAGACGTAGCATCTATAGTCCAATGGTGTGCATCTGTCATGGGAGAAAAAGCAACAAGGAAACACTTAGTGCGAAGAATATTCTGGGAGGTTACAAATGTGGACCGATCACAAACACCTCGGGTGAACACAGTGCATGGAACACGACGGTTTCATTCAATTAGAAGCTCAGACAACTCGGCCCTACAAATTTGGACAAGATTGAAGGCTTGCTTTTGCAGTTCTTGTAGCATCAGTGAATGGGATGATTGTGAGCATACTGATACCGTTGATACATGGGAACGAGTGACACTTGGTACCAATTTCAACGGGGGTAATGAAATAGACCATTTGGAAGATGATCAGACATATTTCTAGAGACTATGATCACATATCGGATCTCATACAAGCAGGTACATGAGTAGTACCTAAATAAGAAAATGACCCCCTATGTAAATTTTTTACTCGACCTTTGTATAATTTAATTTATGTGGAAATTAGATATGCAAGACCTTATTTACAAAATACAAATTGTTGACTCGACCTATTTATTTTCACAGGTCAGATATATGCAGTGGTTGCCCCAAAAAATAATGAATGGGGTTTTGACTATTGGTTGGCACGTTGCTTAGAGGGGAAACAAACCCTTCTAGAACCTGTTACAGATGATGAAAATATTGAATTCCCAACCGGCTCGATGGTTATAAAAGGGGAGTACTTGACACTTGCAGCACAATAGAAAAGGAAGGGTGGGTATGTATATCAGGATTATAGACCAGGAGCTATTGTATACCACTTCACCAACCTAGTAGTTGGTACAAACATCAAGCTCCGTACACTTGCTCACAAAAATAGGTCACATGTACGATACTTGCTACCTCATATAGAGCACGAAAGATTGATGGACAATATCGGCACCAGAGATGATCCAGATGGCCTACTTGTATGAGTGCAT
Source organism: Pseudotsuga menziesii (assembly GCA_001517045.1). NCBI lineage: Eukaryota > Viridiplantae > Streptophyta > Pinopsida > Pinales > Pinaceae > Pseudotsuga > Pseudotsuga menziesii. The sequence goes on from LPNX010453738.1 coordinate 76,167, forward strand.
TGTCAGGTGCGTTATTTAAACCATGTTTGCACATTTTCATTGGGTTCTCTTTTCTTTCTTATGATGTTACTAATGTCTAGCCTTTGGTGTGCCTAGCATACAAACACCATCTACGACACATTGGAGGCGCCAAGAACGGTGTCTTTAGACACCACCAAATTTAGTTCAGAAAATAACAAGTTCTCGAGTTGTTGAAATTTACATTTCTTGGTGCGTAATTGAATGCAAGTTAGGAGAGTGAACTACAAACACATGATCACCAATACTTGCATGCTCCAATTAGGGTCTTGAGATGTCCAACTAGGGTTTGGTTCAAGCAATCATGCAAGTTAGGATAGTCAAATACAAACACATGAGATCACCAATACTTGCACATGCACCAACTAGTTTTTCATGAGTCACCAAGTTGTGCAGGCTCCAACTAAGGTCAAGACAAGGTATGAGATGTCCAACTAGGGTTTGGTGAGCAATCATGCAAGTTAGGCTCGAGTCAACTAGGTAATTGTATTGTTATTGAAGATATGTTTTCTGAATCTCTATTTTCCCTATCAGATGCAAGATAGGGCACGCATGCAACAGGACACATGTATTCTTTCCAAGCAGCTACTTGATAGATATGGCTCTGTTGCAGAGATTACAGAAGAGAATTGGCAATTAGTTACTATCACAATACAGAGCTTAGGATGTAGATAACTCAGTCTTGAGGGTAACAGAGTCTACATGATCCTAAAGGTAAGGGTTGCCATAAGGACTTAACTTGTTGGTTTGAAATTTTTCAGATCTTGGTGAAGGAGTTAATTAGCCATCAAAGTGTTAAGATGGTAAAGAGACATGAGTACCCAGCTCCCTCTTGAGTTGTGCAGATAACTTTAAGCATAAACAGAATTGGTAAGTATTCATTGCTTGTCACATCCTCCTCCTTTATCAATTTCACTTACTACCATGAGTTTGTCATTCATAGACATACACTGCAGCTATCTTAGAGCTGTCACATGATATGACAATACAAGGGTCAACATGGAATAGAATAGGAAGACCTCTCTATATATGCTCTTATGCAGAATTGACATTGTGCATCACATTGTGAACCCATAATATACATGCACTGATACAACTTTAGATCATAATCCTAGACAAGAGATTAAGTTCTAGGCTTCACATTGATTGAAGTATAATAAACAATGGTTAATCATTCTATGTCATTATCCTTTAAGCTTGAGTATGCACTTCTTAAACATAATAAAAAAAGAATCATAGACTCTAACTTCAACAATACTTAATCAATTCCATCAATGAGTCATAAAAACTCTTTTGCACAACCCAATGATTAATTATTAGGTATCATGATTAAGTGGGCTTGTCATGGATTACATAATAAATCCATTTTCTGGTAACACTTGTCAGTTCTATAGATGCAACCACATTTCTTTGTTGACTGTTATTGTTCTAATCAAACATATATGTAAATATCAGATCTCTTTACCATCTTAACACTTTGATGGCTAATTAACTCCTTCACCAAGATCTGAAAAATTTCAAACCAACAAGTTAAGTCCTTATGGCAACCCTTACCTTTAGGATCATGTAGACTCTGTTACCCTCAAGACAGAGTTATCTACATCCTAATCTGTGATAAGCTCTGATTTTCCAGCTCGTGAATTCATGAATTGGTGAAAGCAGCAATATGTATCTCATTGCTTTTTGAAGGGGCAAAATGTCCATATAAACTCTTATAAGTCAACAAAGAGCTAGAAATTATCAGTGTCTAAATGTTCTTCCTGTCAGAATTCCAAGTGACAGAGTATTATTATTTTTGTTCATTTTTTGTGCAGCGAAGATTCAANTCAGTCAACAAAGAGCTAGAAATTATCAGTGTCTAAATGTTCTTCCTGTCAGAATTCCAAGTGACAGAGTATTATTATTTTTGTTCATTTTTTGTGCAGCGAAGATTCAATTAATGAACTAAACACACAAATTTGTGTATATACCTATGCAAACTCTGATTTTATATAGAGAATCAGATTGAGACATGAGTACCCAGCTCCCTCTTCAGTTGTGCAGAAGACTTTAAGCATAAACAGAATTGGTAAGTATTCATTGCTTGTCACATCCTCCTCCTTTATCAATTTCACTTACTACCATGAGTTTGTCATTCATAGACATACACTGCAGCTATCTTAGAGCTGTCACATGATATATATGCTATTCCCGTAAACTATGGCTATGGCTATTACAGTAAACAATCATCATGTAGACTATGACAGTATGCAGAATTTACAGTATGCATCAGATGATTACTTGCATTAGACTCTGTTACAGTAAACTATGTCATAGACATACTGTAAATTCTGATCTTAGATGATTACTTGCATGCAGATAGTTTACTATCATAGACTATGTCTATGACAGTAAACAATCATCTATGAGAGTATGCAGAATTTACATTGTAACGGTAAGGGGATAAAAGTATTGATAATTGGTTTTATGTTGTGTTGCTTGCATGACAATTAGTATTTTGTTATGTTTAAACAAATTTTGATTAACATTTAAATGAGCTTGAGTTAAGGGATGGATATATTTTAGCCTTTGTTTACCTTGCAATCTCTACAAAACTAAGTTGTTGACTGATCTTTTGGCCTTTACCAACTACTTTACTTGTAACTATGCTAATTAAAATACAAGTAAATTTAAAAAAATTATATGCATTTTAACATTTTCACCCAGTTGTAAGTTGTGTGAGTGCTTATTTAGATTCTGAGCTGAGTGTTGCAGACATATCATTGGGATAATTTTTAAGTTTCTGCATTATGATTTTGAGAAAATTAATATTAGAGTGTGGTTGTTAACATTTTTATAAGTCTGGACAGCTAGATATATTATCTTTTGCCTGGTGTTTTGTGTCGCAATTTGTGTTCAAGAAGTTAATAATACTTAATGAATAGAAACAGAGTTTCCAAGTAGGTTTTATTCTCAGAAGATTTTGCTGAAATAGTGTGCAAGTCAGCATTAGTAGAGCTGCAATTGAGCTAAAGAAATCAGCCAGTATTGTTGGGAATACTCTAAGAATTGAAGTATTGAGTATATGGTTTGCTGTTAAGTCATTTCTTTTAATTGCTTAGCTTTGGGAGAGATTGGGTTCGAGTCCCCTTGTCGTTGTGTCTTCAAAAATAGAACACGGCCATCAAAAAGTTTATGCAAGTATTTATTGAAGACATAGTTTGGTATTGCTAATGTGAGTTGTAGATTTCCTTGATATTGTTTGCCTTTGGCCTTGACATTGTACATTGTTGAAGCTGCTCATTGAAGTTTCCCATTGTGTGCTACTGCTCAAGGCATTTTTAATGGCTGTGTTGGATGCATTTCTGGAAACTCTCATGGGTATTTAAGATGACAATTATTTCAAGTCTTTTTTTGTGCAAACTTTAAATGCAATGCATAAATAGTGTGCGTACCATGATAAATTCAATGCTCTAGTCTATTATATTGTGAAATTAATTTGGTTTACATTGAATGGAAACTTTGAGTAGACTGATATGTGCCATCCTTAAACCAATGACAATTAGCGAACACATGAAGCCAATCACATATAAATATGACAAGAATTCACCAAGCATAAGGTATTATCAATTCTTCATTAACCAACTAGCAACAGTATGAGCACTTCAAAATAAGGAGCAGATTAGTAGGTCTGATAAAGAAGTAAATGAGAGGGCTTGGTTCCTATGACCTCCATCTTAAACCCCTCAAGAAGGAAATTAATCTGGTTATCTATACTTTGGTGGAAGGTTTGAAGGATGAAATGACCTTGGATCCTTTATGAGGACACTCTCTAGAAGAGGGAGGGAAATGCATGCTCCAACTAGGATCAAGACAAGGTATGAGATGTCCAACTAGGGTTTGGTGAGCAATCATGCAAGTTAGGCTTGATAGTCAACTACAAACACATGAGATCGTGTCAATACTTGCACATGCACAACAACATTATTGGGAACTAAACATTTTTGTGGCATGCTAGACAACTAGGGTCAAGACAAGGTATGAGATACATCCAACTAGGGTTTGGTGTGTAATCATGCAAGTTAGGATAGTATGTTATTTTACATGTGTTGAGACAAGGTATGAGATGTCCAACTAGGGTTTGGTGCGTAATCATGCAAGTCATGAGACATGTGCTTTATGATACGGAACAAGGTAGGGTAATGTAAGGTAAGTCATGAGATGTGCTTTATGGTATGATGTTAAAACTTGTCGTAGGGTAATGTATAGTATGTTATTGTGTGTACATGTTAGAATTGTACATCTAGTATGTTAGTGTGTGTTACTGTGTGTAAATTAGGGTACATATATATGTTATTGTACATGTTAGAATTGTATGATGTTAAAAATTTGATGAGTCGTTTAAATTCTTCCTTTAAGTAAATTTGAAATTCATTTAAGTTAGCACACATGCATGAACCACACATATCATTATATATCACATTGGTCATCCACACATATCATGTTCCAAGACCAAGTCAACCATGATATCATGTTCCAAGATCAAGTGAACCATCCTCAACATGTATAAATTTGAACCTTCCTTTATATTATATATATGTATATAGCAATAATGTTGTACAAAAATTGCCATGCCACATGGCCATAATACAAAATAGTGGATCAAAACGTACATCTGTGTGTACACATATGAACAAAAAGATAAATCTATGTACATGCCCCCTATACATTATTTCTAGTTATCCCCTATTTTGCTGCCACTGCTAGAGTCTTCGGACAAGTTGAGCTTTCTTTTGTGACTGCTCATTGGTGATCCCCATCGTTGAACAAGAGGGATAGGTCTCATCAGTGGAGACTGCAGAAAAACAAACAAATTTGTAAGTTAATTTACCAACCTTTAAAAATTCTATATATACATTTGTTCAAATTCCTTGAATCCAAAATAACATTTCTACTTACTGTACGTGAGTAAGTAATATGGGGTCCTGGTGCCTCACTGACAGCGACCCTGATTGGGTGCTCTTCTTGCACCACTTGCTCACTATCAGGCTGCATAAATATATTATATATATGCCAATGTCAACAAATATACATGTACCTTGGGGGGAAGAGGGTCAACAAATATATAATTAAAAGCATATTTCAAATAATACCTGTGGCTGCGAATCTACCTCTGCATGAGAGGGAATAGACTACGAGACAATGTATTCGTCATGGGCGACCTGCATAAAACATGTTACATGTCCAAATCAAGGATACATATTGAATGTTACTTGATCTTGAGATGTGTACAAAAATGTACAAAGAAAGCGATCTACATAAACATACCTGCTGGTGAGTGAACGGTGGGCCGCCGGTTTGGTTCTCTTCAAGCATCGGTGCCTCACTAGGGGCCTGCATATAAAGTAGTATATATATATATATGTCAATTTCATATCAAATAGTGAATCAAAGACATATATTAAATTCTTTTTTGTTGGGCCTCCCCTTCCCTCCTCCATTTGACCTATTTGAGATGTGTACAGAAATGTACAAAGAAAGTGATCTACATAAACATACCTACTGGTGAGTGAATGGTGGGCCGCTGGTTTGGTTCTCTTCAAGCACCGGAGCCTCACTAGGGGCCTGCATATAAAGTAGCATATATATATATATATATATGTCAATTTCATATCAAATAGTGAATCAGAGACATATATTAAATGCTTTTTTGTTGGGCCTCCCCTTCCCTCCTCCATTTGACCTATTTGCATAAAATAAACAACATACTCTGCTTTTTGTTATTCCAATGAAATAATTTTAACCAAATGACAAACACATCATTTGTATGCATGTACATATATCTGATGATTAGAAAGATTACATGCACATTGGTGCATTTTTTTGGATACCAATATTAGAGATGATATGAGGGGGACTATAGGCATGGAAATGCATTTGCATGTACCCTTAATTATAAATGTAATGACAGAAATGTCTATGCACTTGTATGTTGTGGGTATTTGACATGTTCTGAGAAATTAGAAGGAACTAATGTACATGTCTTCCTAGAGGTTTTTGAGATGATCTTGGGATCATTATGTAACTAGATATTGAGTGGATGTTGTGTTATAGGTATTATAGGCACATTGATGCATTTATATACCTCGAAGTATTTGAGATCCAAAACACATGTTGGTATAGGGAGTTCACCTTTTTATTCCAAGACTTAGATTAGCATACTATCATTTTTTGTGAATACCTATGGGTATTGACTCTTGAGTTGGATATAGAAAGATCCATAATGAGAATAATGATTGGAAGAACTATATAATATTGTACAATGTGGAAATGGGCAATGAAAGAGTGTAACTTATCAAACTGCCCCAAATGTCAAGCATTATTACATGTCTATTACAATGAGGACATACTACAGTATGTGTAGACAAGTCTTACTTTATACACTGATAAAGAGTAACTAGATTATCCTCAAAACCCTAGTTTGTATTCTAAACACTAGATACCCTAGTTTTAAGTATATTATAAACCCTAGAAACTATAATTTTTAACTCCTAGTGTTATCATTGACCAATGACTAATATCAAGTGTAATTTATATTTCTCAAGTTTACTCACTACAGAAATTGCATTGCCTCTTACTGAACAAAATCCTAGCTTCGTACAAGATAAATTTTGGGCCATATAATCATGGGGGAGAGGAACCCCTATAACCTATTTCATGAATCCAATGGAGTATAGAATTTGTTGATCCAATCCACAATCATCATTCTATGGCCAGCTGCAACTCACAACCTAAAGCCTTTCAAGGACACATGGTGAACCCATTCCTGTGGCATGGAAACTTAACTAGGAAGCAACATTAAGTTTTGTTAGGGAATTCATGTGTTTTTTGGTAGTACCAATGTGGACATGCTACCCACAGATACTAATTGAGGTATTTTCTAGGATGACTCCTTAGTGAAGAAATTGTATTGCCTCTTACTAACCAAAACCCTAGCTTTTGGAATCATTGTACAAGACAAATTCTAGTACATTTAACCATCGGAGAGAGAACCCATAGAAGTATTCCAATTTCATGAATCCAATGGATTCAATAGTTCACCGATCTTATCCATGTTATTCATTGTATGGCTAGTTGCAACTTGCATTCTAAATCTTTCAAGGACACAGGGTGAATCCATTCCTAGGGAATATAATATGAACCAATAAGAAAAACATATTTTCATTAGTTCCTATAGGTTGTTTTCGTAGGTCCCACGTTGGCATGCTACCCATAAGCGCCCAATGGAGGTATTTCCCAAGTTGACCCCTTATTGTATAAATTACATTTCCTTTTACTGACCAAAACCCTATCTTTCGGAATCGTCATACAAGACAAATTACAGGCCATGTACCCATGGTTGAGGGGAACCCATAGAATTATTCCAATGTCACAAATACAATATATTTTATGGTCCACTGATATGAACCATGCTCATCATTATATGGCTAATTGCAACTCACTGCCTAAAACCTTTTAAGGACACGTGGTGAATCCATTCCTAGGGCATAGAATATGAACATGGCAACAAAACTTAGTTTGTCCAACTCTTGTAGGTGTGTTTGGCCAAGGACCACGTGGGAATGCTACCCACAAGCTCCCATATGAGGTATTTCCCATGTTTACTCCTTATTTCAAAAACTACACTGTCTTTTACTGACCAAAATCCTAGCTTATGGAATCATCATATAAGACAACTTTTGGGCCATGTACCCATGGGGGAGAGTTACCCCTATAAATATTATAATGTCATGAATCCAACGGATTCAATGGTTTTCTAATAGGATCCATTTTCATCATTCTATGGCTAATTGCAACTTGTAACCTAAAACCTTTCAACGACAGATGGTGAAATCGTTCCTGAGGCATAGAATCCGAACTAGGAATTAGAATTGAGTTTCGTTGTCTTTGTAGGTGTGTTTGAGTAGGGACCATGTGGGCATGATAAACAAAATATTTGGGTCAAGGTATTTCCCAATTTTACCCCTTAGTTTAGAAATTACATTTTTTTTTACTGACCAAAATCCTAGCTTTTGGAATCGTTGTACAAGATACATTTTAGTCCATGTACCCATGGGGTAGAGGCATAAATATCACTATTCCAATGTCATGGATCCAATAGAGTTGATGATTATTTGATCTGAAACACGATTGGTATTTTATGTCCAAGTGCAACTCGCAACCTAAATCCTCTCAAGGACACAGCCCGGGAAATAGAATTTGAGTTATGAAATAGAACTAAGTTCCATAAGCTCCTATAGGTTCATTTGGGTACGGATACACCAACCATGGATGAAAAGAATAATAGGATGGTGAGAAAGTGTACATCATTTTTTTATCATCCCATGCCAATTTTGCACAAGGGGGACAATTTTTAATTGAAATCTTTTAAGAGACCATCAACAATGTGACCACATCCACAATGGCTAAACACATATGTGGGAGCTAACGAAATTGTGTTATGTTTCCGAGTTTGGATTTTGTGCCCTGAATGACCCTATGGAGGTGAGTTGAAATTCTCCATAAAATAGAAACCATAACTTAGGATCATGAAACTATAGATTCCAATGGATTCATGATACTAGTTTTCAACTAAGGGATTTTAATACAAACTATGGTTTAGGCTACAAAATAGGGTTTCTAGTGTTTAGAATACAAACTAGGGTTTTATGCATTGGTCAAAGGTGACATTGCATTCGATAGTAGTCATTGGTCAATGATGGCATTGCACGATTCATGTAAGTGCGAAAATTTGATATTAGATATTGATCAGTGATAACAATTTATAGATATAAAATTATAAATGCTTGATAGTATATTTTTGTCAATGATGATAGACTTTCAAAGTTGCAAAACTACATGAATTTTTGATAGTCAATAGTCGTCAATGATGACATTAAGCAAAGTTGTATAGGTATGAATGTTTAATGGTAGATATTTTTCAATGGTGACATTGCATTTCATATTGGGGATTGGTCAATGATATATTTGTTGCTACAAACAAGGGTTTCTATGGTTTAGCATACAAACTAGGGTTTCTATACTAGGATATGCTTACAAGAAAGGATAGGTTTACATGCTAAGCTAGGTTATTCTATGTAGTTTAAGTTTAGTGTAAGATAGTATTAAATTAGAGTGGTTTAGGCCGATGTATGGTTGCTAAAAGTAGGTTCGTTGGTCTTATAAAAATGGGATAGGTTATGTTTATTATGTGAGGTTGGGGTAGTTCATGCTAGATTAGGGTAGGGTAGGCTATTATAGGAATGGATAAGCTAGATATTCTATGTTTGGGTAGGTTTGGTAAGATAGGTTAGATAGTTGAGTGGTTTAGGAGAAAAGGACATTATTGTAAGCATTATTACAATGAGGACATACTACAATTTACACATGGAATCTTTTTAATACTAAGAAAATACCTCCAACTATACTTCATATCTTGTATATTCGCACACATAGTATATCATATAGCTAAGTGGAGCCGCTCAACACACTACAACTTAAGGTGATGGAGAAAGATCTATGAGCAACATATAAACTATAAAATTTAAAAGTTACATTAGGAATCTTGCATGAATCTACTTCTGCATGAGAGGGAATAGGCTGCGAGACAATACACTCTTCCTGGGCAACCTGCACAAAACATGTCAAGTATCAAAATTAGGATACATATTGAATACATTACAATCTATAAGTTATAAATATATATAAATAAAATTGGTAAATTAACAAGTATAGAACTCTTACCCCTATTGGTGAAGAACCAAACCCATAGGCAATATTGACAGCTGCATCAATGTTCTCAACATTGATTGACGGACTATGCGACTGTGGTGTGCCATGGGACACCAGCTGTACATATTTGTTCACAAATGTTGTTAGATAATTAA
>LPNX010453738.1:86637-98945 GCA_001517045.1 Pseudotsuga menziesii
TTAACAATGGAAGGTTAAATGAAAAGGAGAGAACTAGCATAAATACCTGCCATTGTCCAGCAATCCACCTCGGCGACACCTCAAACTCGGCCTCGACCTTGAAAAGGTATAACCCAAATCGCACCTGCAGTTTTTCGCTCCTCCGTTATATCGCTGCTGCGTTATTTCAATGTCGCGATATTGTGAAAATGGGCTCGCGGCCACTGTTTTATTTTTTTCCTGCTTTTAAATATCGCAATTGCGATATACTTCTTTTGTGGTCCCCTTAAAAAAAATAACATTAGTATAATATCTTATTGCAAATAAGATTAGTATAATATCTTATTGCATATCTTGCACCGAAAACTCATTAACTTATAATATTCTTCAAAACATGATGGTACAGTCTCACCTCTTGGATTTTCTTTGTGTGCCAAGCTTCTCTAATAAATTTCATTTAGGATTCTTACCTTCCTTGTAGGACTTGTACATGAAATTGCAGAACTAGATGAGGGGATACTTGGTGTATTTACAAAATTTGGAACTAAAACATTAATGGGTTTCTCATGATTAATATCATCAATAATATCACTATTCAAACCATCTTTTGACTTCTCAACATGGTGTTTTTTATGACCGTAAACTCCCCCTTGATAAAAAAATCACATCCCTAGACACAACAATGTTATTGGTGAGAGGATTATACAACCTATAAACCTTAATTTTCTCACTGTATCCACAAAAATGCATGGTTCACTTTTTGGATCCTACTTTTGTCTGTTTTTATCAGCTACATGAACATAGGGTAAAACTCCAAAAACTTTGAAATGATTAACATTAGGATTTTTGTCATACCATGATTCGTAATGAGTCATAATTTCAAGTGCAATTGTGGGACTTTGATTGAGAATGTATATTGTTGTAGCAACTTCACCTCCCCAAAAGGAATTGCTTAATTCCCTGGTTTGTAACGTAGTTCTTTCCATTTCCATCATTGTACGTTTCTTCATTTTAACTATCCCATTCTGTTGAGGTGTATAAGTAGTGGTGAGTTGTCTTTTAATGCCATTCATATCATAAAAATTCTAAACACCTCTTGAGAAAAACTCTCATCCATGGTTAGTACTCATCCATGTGTTGAGTTTCCCTCCAACTCAACCAATGCACATTTTGGATGTTCCTTGTGTTGCCTATGAAGCTTGGAACAACTATATGCTGTAACTAGTAATTTCTTTGGGTCAGTTTGGCAGGCCTTTCATCATCCCACCCAAATTAATTTGTATTTGGGAGGGTTGGATGTTTATGCTTGGATGTTTGAATATTTCTTTTATGCTTGGAGAAAGTAGTTCAAGGAGTTGAGTCGGGTGTAACCAAGACCAGGTTGGATAATATTTAACTTAAACCACTTAAAACGCAAATGTGACCACAATTTTTTATTTTTATTTATGTGCTTTAATATGTATACATGTTTTTCTGAAGCGTAAGGTGTTTATACATGTGTTTCTAATAGGAAACAATCATTTGTAAGAAAAAAATTAGTTTTTAGAAGGGTTTATCATTCATTTGTGTGTGCAAGAGGGGTGCAAGGAGTTTTAAGCATTAATCATTCTAAACATGATATATGTATGAGGTCAGAAGAGAAGATGATGGCTACAAAGCATTATAAAATGGACTAGAAACTTGATGAGTGTACTAGGATAGAGTGCACCAAAACTAGATTAGAAAAGGAAAATCAAACAAAAACAAAGTATTAGAAACTCTCTTCCCAATATATGCATATCGATGCTTAGGTGTAAATAAGAAAGGACTCAGAATCAACTATACTACATATCCATTATATATAGAAATAATGAATCATGTCCTTGAAAAAGATACATAGTGGATTGAATGTCAAAAATAGATCATAGCCACAAACATATACACTATGGATCTATTTCGTAGTATATAATATGATAATAAATAGAACTTGAAGTGGGTGTAAAATGATTCTCCATGTAGTACAAATGTTATATGACATATGGTATAGTCTTGCAAAACTCAAGTAATTGAAATGGTGAAAGAGTTACTAGAGACCAAGGTCTTCAACCAAAACATTTGATATGTATGTTTTTTTACCATGTGAATAAATAAGTTGAAAAAAATATGGTGAACACCGATTTATTACCACTCGTTGATCTATATTCTTAACAAATGCAAGAAAACACATTGATTATTATTATGTGAATCAAGGTGCTAGTACATTATAGCAAGTTTAATTAAGGGAGTTGTCACCAAACACTTGTACAAATTATCAATTAGGGGACATTGATGATTTTGCACTTTCAATAGAGAGGGATATTTACATTGATGAATACATTGCCTAACGTAGTAAAAGGTATCTAAATATATTTCCCATAAAAAATAGTTGACATTGTTGGGAAGATATTTGTTGGAAGGGAGGCATTATCCCCCATCAACCAACATTAAGAAGTATCATGGACTTATTTGTTTTATAAATGAATTGGAAAATTATCTATAGGGATATACAAACAAGTATTATTCTCTCATGCACTAGGTGTTAATAACACACAAAATAGGCCCTTTGAGAAACAATTGATTATGAAATTCATTGACAAAGGAGAGGACCTCCACAAATGATGAAAATGTAATCATTTTTTAAATGTTGCATATCGCACTTGCAATATATCGCATATGCGTTTTGGAAATTTACATATCGCATATGCGATATATCGCATATGCGATATATCACATATGCGTTTTGCAATGTTACATATCGCATATGCGATATATCGCATATGTGATATTTAACATTACAAAACGTGAAAGCGATATATCGGATATGCGATATAGATTTCCACGAACCTTAGCCTTGTGTTTGGGCTCGGGTTATTTCGAACGTACCATCAATAACGCATATGCGTTCTTGATTTACACTTCAGAAGTGCGTTTCTGATTTCCTAAGTGGCACCAAAAAGTGGAAGCAACTTCATGCGAGCGCCTGAAAATTGTTTTTGTTCATCATCAACTATAAATCATAGTACTAAGGACCACTCTTCTCGCAATTTTGCAGAGTTTCAATAGCTGGTGTTATAGCTCAGGTGAGATATTTATTTAAAGGCCATCATTCTCTTATTTTGGGTTTTAATACCTTTCTGCTGGAAGGGTATGAAATTACAGTTCCTCAGGAGCCACTCCCAACAAGCACACAGTCAGTTCAGTTGAATCTAGCATTCAAATATGTTGACAAGATCAAGGTAATGCAGATGTCGTATTAATTCTTTTCAATTGAATCTAGCATTCAAATATGTTGACAAGATCAAGGTAATGCAGATGTCATATTAATTCTTTGACATTTGAAAGCTATGTTTTATTTACAAACTAATTTAAAGGGATCAGATGTGGTTTTGAAATGGTAAACTTGTATAGAAGACCTGTTTACAGCATATGGTTCGAAAACTTAAGGTTATGAGCTTTTACACTTACACTTTTAGTTTAACAATTTCAGACAAGGTTTCAAAATGATCAACTCGTATACAAGACCTTTGCGTACATACTAAGTATGTATCAGAAAGGGAAAAAATCAAACCTTTAAGTATACCGAGAGGTACTTTCTTGGTTTGCAAAAATGGGAACATCAATATTTTTTTATTTCTCGTTCCACTAAGTTATGCAATTCCTTACTGAATTTAATTCTATTTGACTGTATGCAGCTGGAAAAACTGTTTTGTGCTGATCAAGATTTACTAGACGAACTTAAACGTTTTCTATCAGAGTGCAAACGACCAACCCCATTTCCTAATGTGCCAGCTTCTGCTTTTTTTTAAGAGTGGCTTCCTTGAGCTTATTTAGCTTCTCCTTGATTTATCGACAGACAGAAAAACCAGTTATTTTACATGATAATTTCCATGAAAGCACAAATGTTAAAGATGAAAGAACATCCATGGAGGTAGAGAATGAGCATTGTAAGAAGGTTGAGAAAGAAAAACATAAAAAATAAGATTTGGAATGAAAAGTGAAAAATGAAAGAACATCCATGGAGGTAGAGAATGAGCACTTTAAGAAGGTTGAGAAAGAAAAAGATAAAAAAGAAGATTTGGAACGAAAGGAGAAAGATAAGGGTGAAAAAATATCACCACATAGGAGAAGGAGAAAAATGCGTTTCAGGTTTGGTGATCCTCCTAAGAGGAAATTTACTAGAAAGTCTAACCAAACACAGACAGGGCAAGTTGGACAATGTTCTGGCAAACAGTCTCCGCAAACCACCGCCATAGAGGATAGTAATAGTTTAAGGAGTAAGTAGTACTCTGATCCTCTTACTTGTCATGTACTTTGAAATAACATTTTTAGGCTATCTCACTTATTTTTGGATATTTAAAGTAAGGTTGCATGGGTGCCAGAAGCAGAAGCTGGCACATTAGGAAATGGGGTTGGTCCTTTGCACTCTGCTAGAAAATGTTTAAGTTCATTTAGTAAATCTTGATGAGCACAAAACAGTTTTTCCTGCTGCATATAGTCAAATAGAATTAAATTCCATAAGGAATAGCATAGATTAGGACAAAGAGAAATAAAAAAATATTGATGTTCCCATTTTTGCAAACCAAGAAAGTACCTCTCAGTATACTTCAACGTTTGATTTTTTCCCTTTCTGATACATTCTTATTATGTACACAAAGGTCTTGTATACAAGTTCATCATTTTGAAACCATGTCTGAAATTGTTAAACTAAAAGTGTAAGTGTAAAAGCTCATAACCTTAAATTTTCGAACCATATGCTGTAAACAGGTTTTCTATACGAGTTCACCATTTCAGAACCACATCTGATCCCTTTAAATTAGTTTGTAAATAGAACATAGGTTTCAAATCTCAAAGAATTAATATGACATTTGCATTACCCTGATCTTGTCAACATATTTGAATGCTAGATTCAACTGAAAAGAATTAATATGAGATTTGCATTACCTTGATCTTGTCAACATATTTGAATGCTAGATTCAACTGAATTGTTGGGAGTGGCTCGCGAGGAACTGTAATTTCATACCCTTCCGACATAAATGTATTAAAACCCAAAATAAGAGAATGATGGCCTTTAAATAAATCTCTCACCCAAGCTATAACACCAGCTATAGAAACTCTGCAGAATTGCGAGAAGAGTGGTCCTTAGTACTATGATTTATAGTTGATGATGAACAAAAAAAAATTGTCATAAGAGTGGTCCTTAGTACTATGATTTATAATTATAGTTGATGAAGAAAACAAAATTTCATAAGAGTGGTTCTTAGCACTATGATTTATAGTTGATGGTGTTTAGTATTATGATTTATAGTTGATGAAGAAAAAGCCTAAAGATAACTTGTTTCATTGATTGATAATGCCTATATATATAAAAAGAGGTACAGACCTTTGGTCTTTGAAAGATTTTATGATCTCAAGAAACTCATCATATTTTTCCCTATTGTTCTTTAATATATCTTTTACTGACTTGAGATATGCCAAAGCATCATCTGTTGATAGCCTCAGTGATCCTTCAAAAGGATGATGCAGCCCCGAACTGTATTAGATCATCCAAAAGAAAATAAAAAAGGTCAAAAAAAACAAGTAGATTACCCATCATGCCTTTCAAAACAACAAGTAGGTTCCCCATCATGCCTTTTTTACAAGATGCAAAAAAGCAATTAGAAATACCAATTAGGAAGGAACGAACTGGACCTACAAAAATAGATGTCTGAAAGATACATTAATCCGGAGCAAAATCATTGTTTCATCAAACATATTGACAAACTACTTCATATTTAATTTTATATTGACAAAATATTGGGAACGTGTCCCTTTTTGTACTAGGAAGTAAAATGCTTTAAGATAGATGTTGAAAAGGAAAGATACCATATTATAGACAAACTACTTCATATTTAATTTTATATTGACAAAATATTGGGAACGTGTCCCTTTTTGTACTAGGAAGTAAAATGCTTTAAGATAGATGTTGAAAAGGAAAGATACCATATGTAATGGCTATTATAGGATAACATAAAAACAATTAGAAAAGAAAAGGTTATAAAGGCAATAGATCTTAGAAATAATAGATGAATTTTGAAAACATGAAAAAGAGAGTGGCACCTTAGTGATTATGAAGTTCAAGTGACAACAATAGAGCTAGCAAATATCACTTGCAAACATTCAAAATTGAGCAGGATGCAGAACAACCGAAAAATGTCGGTAAATCACCTAGCATTACAAAAACAATGCAATTGATGGTTAAGAAATGCATCCCTTTCATAAACACAGAAAACCCACTTTTTCTTTCCATACCCATTGCATTTCTAAGGTAATATTTGAGCATTTAGGACAATGATAAAAGGGATATAAAATTCGGCAAAGCCCAGAATTTTGATCAAATATGTTTCTTTCAGGACTTTATATCCACAGTATTTCCCAAGATACATGTAGAATTCTACTATGTTGTTACTGGAGAAATCCATCACTAAGATGTGGTATCGTAGTGATTATGAACTTCCAAAGGAAACAAGAATGCTAGCAAATATAATTGGCAAACATCCGAAATTGAGAAGCGCCATGCAAAACAACCTAAAATTGTTTAGGGTAAATCACCTAGCATTACAAATAGAATCCAACAGATGTTTATGAAATATATACCCTTCATAAGGACAGAATACTGACTTCTTTCCCTAGCCGTTGCATTTGCTGTAAATTCTAGTAGAGCCAAAAAAGGTTACCAAATATGCTTCAATCCAGACTTTACATCTACATTATTTACTAGAAACATGATAGCTGGATTTGACTAAGTTAGAGAGTCAAATGTACTTGGTTTTTTGGCTATGGTAATTTGTAGCCCATGTTATTGGCTATTAATAACCAGTGTGTTGAGCAGGATTTAATGGGACAAAGGCTGGGCAGCCAACTTTGGATCTCAAGGTGCTTGAGATCCAACTGCCTACTGCCCAGCCTCGGTGGCATTAAAGCCTGCACAATAAGCTGATTATTTTTCCCCATGTTATTGCTCTAGGGTAGTGCATATGAAAAAGCCTAGTTATAAGCTTAGACAACTCCATTGTAAGGTACTTAACGAGACCAATAGTGGCTTGTGTGTAGCTGGTAATGGATTCCTTAACCTTAGGATAGATATCAACAAATCTATTATGGCTAATTTTCAACATTAAGTTTCTAGGATAAATATTAATTGTGAACGTGTACTTTTGTGTTTTAATGTGCTTCTAATCATAACCATTAATGCACCATGCTACCATGTCCTTACTAGAGAAATCCGTCACTTGGAAACAAAGGAACAAAATCTTTTCCATTTTACTGTTGAATGCCCTTGTTTAAGATTAAAAAACAAAAACAAGAAAACTGATGGGGTTTGAGTATCTAAGCATGCTTACTATGTTAAAGCCACTTGATCCTAACGTATATAAGCTGATTCTTTCATCTTAGGAAAGTCAGATCTGCGCATAGGCTACTCAAAGCTGATTCTTTCATATTTAGTATTTCTGTATCTTTGATGACCTTATATTTATTAACCACTGTGACCTTATATATATTAACCACTGTTTGTATTGTGAATTTTCAGATTTGAGCTCGATGTGCTCATAGAGTCCACAACGTCTACAACAAAGCCTTTAAAAGAGTTATTGGAAAATATAGAAAATAATACAATTAAGCAAGATGACCCTTTCCAAATGGAAGACTACTTGACAGGTAATATACCTCTTAATTATAACTTTCAGATTGCATAACTGTATCACAAAACTAGAGGAATTATTCTAGTGACTTATTTCAATGGTTGGCCATGGCAGCTATAAATTTACGATGCATTGAACCCATTTATGGGGATCATGGACTTGACGTAGTTGATCTTTTAAGTGAAAACCCAACTGTTGCTTTGCCGGTGGTCCTGCCTCGTCTTCAGCAAAAGCAAGATGAATGGTCTGTGTGTCGTGCTGAAATGAACAAAGGGTGGACTGCGGTTTATGAGAAGAACTACCATAAATCTCACAAAAATCTCCCGATCACCGGAGATTCGAGTTTAAGCAGCAGTACAGAAAAAGTTTGAATGCCAAAGGTTTAGAATCTTGATCTCATTGTTAATTTTTTTTCGTTTTCAAGAGTCATGAAAAATAATCGAGGAATACGAACTAAATTTGCTTGGTTCATAGGTGGATAAGGTAACTTGATGTCACCTATACTGTCTATCTATCTGGCTGGGCCTATGGAGATTCACTTACCATTTTACTTATAAATCTGGTTATGTCTATGGAGATTCACCTGCCACTTTACTTATAGCTATGCTGATTTAAAATTGTGTGCTACTTACTATTCATTCTAGTCATTGTCATGTTATCTCTTTTCGCCTCTCAAGATTATGGTGTAGCTATGCTAATTTAAAAATTCATGCTACTCTTCATTGTCATGTTATCTCTTTTCGCCTCCCAAGATTATGGTGTAGGTGTCTAGTAGCTACCTAATGTCTTCTATGAGGACTGGTTCTTCAAGTTACTAGCAAGTTGTAATGAGAATTCTTGAGAATTCTTATGTCAAAATTGCAATGTGCTACTGACTTTGATTCCCTCTTGCTTTCCGTTCAAGATTCCCTCTCGCTTTCCGTTCAAGAATGTTTCTAGTGTTAGAAGTGCATGCCCTTGCCTTTTGGCTTGTTCGTTGATGGGAATGAACATAATGATATTTAAAATTTGCTTTTATACAGTTTTTTTATTACAGCATCATCTAACATGCCATTTTATTTTTTTACAGCTTTCTTATAAAAGTTTATGTTGTGAACTTGAAGAATAGTAAAGAAGATGACATATCATCAAATATTCTTGTTAAGATGTATACACAAGGAACAATCTGATAAAGTAATGAGGATGTGAGGATCTGGATTATCTTTTTGGAAGGCATGTTTGGTGTACCCCACCTCGATCCAATTGTGTGAGGACATAGAAGAGGGGGTGAAAGTTCAGAGCTCTGATGTAAAGTTGAGAGCTGATGTATATATAAAAGGAAATTTTGCTGGAAATGAATCATTTCTTTTCCTTGTGTATAAAATCTTACAGTTGATAGCAGTTATTTTTTTATTTAGTAATTATTTTTTAATATTTAATATTTTATTAATTATTATGTAAGATTGATGCTTCACATTTTACATTCATGACTTTATAGGGTCAAAGCTCCATTGAAATAAACAAAATTATCCAAGTGTACAACGTTTCTATCAAATCAGATTAATTAATATTAACAATATAATCGCGAAGCATGGAAGCTGTTGAACATCATGACAGCTGTACGGTTTCGTGGACAAATCTCTTGCTCCCATCAACAGGAAGAGATGGATCACTTAGTTATCTCCAGCATAGCTCAGAAAATATAGTTATCTCTTTATGAAGGTGGCATTATATAACTAGCATACCTCTAAAGCTGGGAAATGAAAGAACTTCAATGTGTCTCAAAAAATGAGAGAAAGTTGTGTGTATATAAAATAATTTGCATAAGCTACACCATTTTTCTTGTCAACAATTCGGGTAGGTCTTCTTATAATCTCATGTATTGAAGATCATTGAATGGCCAATTAAAGTTGAGAGGTGAAAATATATTTTATTTCAAGTTTTTAATATCCCAAGTCAATTTTCGTACTGAATATCGATAGTATATAGCAAGGATGTCCATTGGTAGCTTCTTGTTTAATTTTCACGATTTAATGGATGTAGAAAGGGGGCACTTGATACACTTAACAATTCCATTGAATTTCTTTTTATCTTTTCTCTTCACACATAGTTACATGACCAAAACATACACTTAGATCCCAATAACACTTGACTACGGGCATGAAGGGTGGTTTTCCTATTCTACTTTAAAAGAAAAGGCTAATTGGTAGCCCTAGTATCCCATCATAACTTCGTTGAGTATTAAGATAATCCAACCGCTGTCGTGAAAGTGGCCATCTTAGAGATAAATGCACTTCTCTTTGTTACAGCGGATCCCTTAATCTTGGCTTTGTTGACTCTAAAGCTCCACCTCAACCACAGTATGGTGATACATCACCTCTTGTAACCACTTATACTATGAAACGAGAACTCGACACAGTTCTCGTTTTTCTTTCTCCTAATTTTAGTAGCTATTTTTACCTCCATTTAAAAAAGGGTTGATACGAGTATCATACATTTTCATTTTAAGTCATTTTTTTGAGCCTTTGAATCATCTTTCTCTTAAAATATTATTACTTTCTATTTTCAAGTGTGTTTTTTAGACATTTAACAAAATAACATACATTTAGAAGCAAGTTATATTGAAAACATATAAATTTTGAAATATTTTATTTAAAACAAGACATTCTTATAGGCAAAATAAGACTTTTTTATTGACAAAATTATAAGAAATTCTAGAAAATAAAGACATTTACAACAGTTTTCAATGGATTTTCATAGAATTTTTTGTATAAAATGATACTATTTCATACAATATTCGAAAATGTTACGATTCACATATGTTCATGAAAAACTATACCATATAATTGTAAATAGCATATTAAAAACAATATATATCGAAATTTTATTTTTAAAATAAAGACTAAAAGTCAAAACAGTACTAATATATATGATCAAAAAGTTGTCAAAGTTAACATTTTCTTCAAGACATTAAACTAATCAACAATATCATGGAGGCGAAATTCTTCTTCAAAATTAAAATTTTTTGGAGCTTGGAATTCCTCACGGGCATCAATGCCCTCTTCCATTGGGTCTTCTATGTCTACAAATGCCCAAAACGCCCTTTCATGAAGGATATGTGCAAAAAACAAAACTTAAAACCTCATTGTAAAAACAAATTATATTAAAAACAATTTACAAAAAACACATTAACCTACCTAACTACACCCCAAAAATACTATACCAAAGATACTATACTATACCTGATTATTATGCTAAATTGACCAAATCTCCCATTTTATTTTAGTACAAATTACTCATTTAAAATGTGAGTTGATGGCTCTTTGTTTTCTATTTTTACAAAGCTAGTTCAATCCCATGATGACAAGTGAAGTGTCCACTTGAAATGTTGGGAACATTTCAATAGCTAACATAGTTCTTTTCGAGAAAACTAACTATCATACTTTGTTTAAATTCTTTGTTATTTTGTTGATGCCTTCTATTTGTTGTTGAACCATAATTAATCAATAACCCTAGATAATAGTATCATATTCACACCCACTTAAACCCATTCTAACTTGTCAAACATGTATTAGGACCCTTTATCGATAGAGTGAAACCAACTCTAGAGTGTCAAATACCTTTTCTCTCACATACACAAGGACTTTACACTTGCTAGTGTAGCATAGGTTATTTCAATGGTGGCACCCCAACCCAACAATTAAACGTAATGATAATCAACCCTAACACCCAAATTAATCTAAAGGGATTCTCTCCTATTTCCTTCCTCTGTTTGCATCCCAAAGTTTCATAGTTTTGTATTTACATCTCAAAGTTTCTTAGTTTTGTCCTAAAACCAAGTGAACATTACATTATGGAGTGTGGATAATGAGTGTTGTGGGTGCACTCTACTATTAAAGCTACATGGCATAATGTTTGACTAAATGACACATGCTTAACACATTGAAGGAGTTGGTGTTGGTCACCTCAATCTCGAGTGTGTTGGCCCCTTCCAACTCACCATGGGGCTACCATATTTGCATCATCGACACACTAAAAACTAACATAGATCCATCTTAACTTCATATATACTAAACTCAAGCACAAACCAATGGGTGCTTAAAGATAGGGGTTAAGATAGATTTACACTTTTTATTATTATTATTGTTATAATGTTCTATTATTATTATTATTATAAGTGTTCCAAGCCTTGAGGGTTAGTTTGAGTAGATTTAATATTTTTAAACAAAAACCAATATATATTTTTGGAGTAGTCTATGTTTTCTTAGAATTTGTTAATTTTTTTTTGTCGTAAAATCCAAATTTGGAAGTGTTTAAATTTTGTTTTTTTTTTCACTCAAATTCACCACCCTCTATTCCTACCTGTGGAGGTGGCCCATTGGCATTCCTAGGAGTTGATTCGGACACTTCTGGGCCCCAAAAACCATCCAATGCCATTAAACCACAACCCCTAGCCTAAATTGTGTTTTTGAACTCATAAATAGATTCAACACCCTCCAATACCCCATGACACCCAAATTATGCAATGGATTCCACTAAGGGATCGAAAAAGAAAGGGGTTAGAAAAATTATAAATATATGTGCTCATATATTTATAATAAATAACTATCTATTTATTAAACAAAAGGATAGATTAAGTCTTTATAAAAAGAC
>LPNX010453789.1:0-18155 GCA_001517045.1 Pseudotsuga menziesii
GAAGCAGTTCTGAGAATGAAACTATCGAGGTTCTGTAAGAAGACTGCAATGTTACCTTGTATATCGTGAGGAAAAATAAAAGGGGATCTGAAGTTAACATGAACATAAAATAACAGTTGCAGAGAAGAGGAACAGAGGAGCAAGGAAGAGGATTGATCAGAAAGAACCAGACGAGTCCAGAGGTGAATGAGCACAGAAAGAAATGCAGCAGTAGTCATGGTGAGTTCTGCATTTAATTAATATAGAAACTATACAGAATGAAAAAAATGCAGAGATATTGAAAGAACATTGTTCATGAATGTATAAGGACTACAAATTTGTCTAGTCCAGATTGAAACTCAAATACATGATTTGTAATGCATATTCTTTGAATGTAAGGGTTGATAAGGGTTAGTGACATTCTGTAAATCAAATCAGGGTGGTAGGGTGGAGCAAGGGAGAAATTTGTTCTCTGGGGTGTTGTAGCATCCTTCTGGTTGTAGCCAGAGAAACAGAGAGGACTTCTGTTTTCATGTTCAAGTCGGAGCTTGAACAAGTGCAAGCTGGTGCTTGTACAAGTGCAAGCTGGTGCTTGTACATTTGGGAGTTGTTGCTTCCATTCAGTAGCAGCTGAAGAAAACTGAGGTAGCAGCCTCGTCTGGGTTGGAGCTCAGACAAAATAAAATAATGTAAAGAGGAGTTGGAGCTTGCCTTTCATTCTAAAGAAGAAGAGGTTTTTCCCTTTTGGGTTTCCTCATGAAAACACTGTGTCTCTTGCTCATTTGACGTGAATGGTTGTTTCTGTTAATCTATTTGCTGATGCATAAGCTGAACTCAATTTACAAACAAATCAGTAACATCAATGTTAAATCATTAAAATTCATAGAGAACTGATTCACCCCCCCCTCTCAGTTGACTAAGCTGTCCAACAACTTCTTAGAGCAACAACTAGTAGGTGAAACCTTCTAATAATCCTTATTACAATTATTGTTTCTCACACTACATCTACTTCATGGACCTTATTTAATAGAGATGGCATAAATACATAACATTAACCCCTTTAGTACCTCCCTAGGTACCCCATAGTATCCTCTCTAGGTGCATTACATTCCATCTCCCTTTACATGTTTCATCCATGGAACATGAGATAAATCCATATACTATAATATATTAATCAATTTAGTCAACTAGTACCAAGCACAATCATCCATCCATCCGAGTGAAACATGGGATTCAACTTCTTCCTTTCCACCTCGATCTTGATTCTAGTCACTCCTTTGGTCCCTTGTTGTCGGTGTGCTACTGTGATGTCTCCATTCATTGCTTTTATTTCTCCATGTCCATCCATATTGGTTGTCCCTTCGATTCCATGTTGATTAATTTTCCCAACCTTTCCTTGATAACTATTGTTTTTCATGGTGGTGTTAGTGGAAATATATAAAAACCTTGCCTATTACTTCTGCTTTCTTTGACTCTTCATCTTGTGGTTCCTTCGGCGCTTATGGATCCTTATATTCTTCTTCCTCTTTATGTTCTTTTGTAGCCCCTTCTTTTGATTCAAACTCATACTCTTAATTTTTTTTTTGTAGGTACTTTAACTATTTTACCTACAAGGACTTCGTCATGTGCCCCTTAGGCCCTTCTTGTAAAGTAAGAGAAATATTTTGCAATGTAATTTTATTTTTCTTGTACTAAAGCTTTAAGAACTTATTTTTCACATTAACATTAATTGTACTAATAGAGTCCATTAAAGGGTATTCCAAATCAATATCAACGTCATTCATACCTATGGCATGAAAATCTAAATGCAACACAAATTTGTCCATAGTAATCTTCAAGTCTTTAAAAATTTAAACATTTTCACCATCAATTTGTGTGCTTTGAATATGCATTGTGGGGACTCAGGAAACATTTTATCCATGTTAACATTGATGAAATTATGCTTTCTACTATTATTTATAGGTATAATGATTTTGTGTAGAAGCAACAACTAAAACATCGAGAGAGGGAAGTAATAACTTGCTTCCCTTTCTTGATGTTTTAGTTACTTGTCAGCGTTATGGATCCCTTTCTCATTAGGTGTATTGTAAAAAGACTCATACTAATAGATACATACACGCCCACTACCTCCATCACCCTACCCAAAATTCAGCCATCTTAAACACCCTTATCTCCATTGTTTTTCACATTTATGACCCCCAACACCTAAATGCAGAAAGATCCCATCTCACCAAAGCCTTTATGTCTAATGGATACCCCCTCTCCCTTATTAATGGATATTTCCAGGTTGTCTTGCATTCAAAATCCTCAATACCTTGTTCCAACTCTCCTCCTTGTGCCTCAATCTCTCTCTCCTATATCCAAGGGTAGGTCCATCCAAGCTCACGTCAAAGAACATATTGTTGATTATAATCATAACCATCTCAACAAGTCTTCCATTGTAGAGAATTCCTTCAACACCAAACACCACATTTGCTTTGATCAAAATAAAATTCTAGCTTCAACCCCCCACTACTCCACTCACCTCATAAGAGAATATTTTGAAATTCAAAAACACCCAAACAATTTTAATCGTGAAGATGGAAATAAACTAAGTCTTTCCTGGAAGCCTCTAATCAACCGTATTTGTTAAAGAAGTTCTTCATCAACCCCTTCTTCTCTTATTTGTTTCTAGGTTGTCCTCTCGTCTTCACATCTTTGTTTATGTGATCCCCCTTGTTTGGTTTATCAAACGCCCCTTCCTTATTTGGTTTTGTTCTGTTTTATTCATCCTTTCGCATTCTCTAATTCATTTTTATTCAAACCTAATCATTATTATCATTTTCACCCTTCCCTCTTATTGTAACTAACCTTTTTACATGCTCTTAATGGTTAATTTTATTTCTCATTTACTTGTAACCCATCTTAATGTTTTATTTCAATTAAAATTTTAAAAGTTTTACTCAAAACCGGGCTTATATTTATCAATTTGACCCTTTCCTCGCCTCCTTGACCAATCATTTATCCTAACGATTAATTATTTTTCTCTATTTATCCTGCCATTTATTTTCTTCATCCTTTAGCTTGATTTAGTTTCCCTAATGATGGGTGGAGTGTCCACTCGAAACAATTCATTAAAGGAGTTTGTAAACTTCTACAAAGTGTTTATACATAAACTTCTACATAATGATTTCTCACTATAAAAATCTCCATGCTAACAATGTCCTTCTCTTGTTGAATTCATCCATGAACATGTAATAGGAAGTTGTCACGTGAAAATAAACCCTTTGTATTCTTTTGTCACTCTTCACATGATGAGACCACCTATCTAAAAATACCTATGCATATGCTTCATCTGGAAGTTACAATAGCACCTTAAAGCAAAGTGTTTGACCCCATATAGTTGCTTCAACTATTAAATGAGAGTATAGGTGGATTTTCCAAAGGGACACATTTTACTTATAATATGAGAATGCCACAACAATTATGGATCTACTGTAGGTGGCTTGATGAAAATATGGGTGCTCTATAAAAAGATATCCCACCTATAATCCTAGTGGTTGTCATTGGGAAAAAAACACTAAAAAAATTAATTTTAAATCAACGATAACTCCACTTGTTGGACAGTGATTTGAACTATTTTTTAGTTTTTAAATCAATTTTTTTAGAGAGTAACTTCGACTCGCATCTATTTTATTCCTATTCAATAAATAAAGTTTCAGAAATTTGTTTGAATATTGTTGTCCTTTTTTTCCCTCCAAGAAATATGTAAAAAGAATAAAAATACCCCCCACCTTTTTTCCCTAGAAAATAATTTCATACCAAATATTGTGTACCTTAATAAATACGAAGATAGAAAACAAAAATTAACTTGTAAATAACACAATATATCCACATGATAGAAAACAAGAGAATAAACATAATAATGTAGAAAAGGTCCTTAAGGCAGGGTAACACCATCAATTATTCCTCATGGAAGGAATCATTCTGCATGCCATGCTTGCTAAAAAATAATTTATCAATACTTCACAAGACATGTCATTACATTGCTTCTACTCAAACCTCCTAGGTACTTTCTAGAGAAGGAACTTTTTAGTAGGCATGACCTTCTAGGTACTTTCTGATAGGTGAAACCTTATATTAAGCTTGCTTACAATTATTGCTTTTGATACTACATCTACTTATTGGGATTTATGTAAAAATTTGGATTCAATACGTAGCATTATCCCCTTGGTTACCTCCCTAGGTGCCCCATATTATCCTTCCTATGTACATTACAATGTGAGATGAATGTCGATTCATAAAAACAAAAATTGTGAGAGAAGTCACATAGGAAGCTTAAGTTGATATGGCCTTCGTAAAGGGGGCACTACTATTTTAGGGGTCATAACATGGTGTTAAATTGATGTTGCATTGACATTAAAAATGTCAAAATGACCCTTTTTCTAGAATCTTGATTTCTAGTGTTGGGAATTATTGTAGTTATGCTTTTGTCAATATATTGACAGTAGTAACATTGATTGTTGGGAATTATTATTGTTATGATTTTGTCGCTATTTTAGCATTATTAATGTTGAATTTTTTATGTTACTAATGTTATGGTTAAATTTTCATTAAAAAGAGCTCATGGTCAATCAAGTTAGTATAATAATACAAAATTTATAGATTTTGACCACAAATTACATGTCTAAATATCCCAAAAGACCAAAACTTTCTCCCAAAGATTGATTTATTCACCCTTCCCAAACCCTATGCCTATGTTTCTAGAGTGTATATTGCCATACATATTGATTTTAACATGAAAACTTACCAATGATACCTGGAAATTTTAGAAAATTACGTCAAGTCTCACTGTCTAGGGGAAACAACATTAATTCCAACGTGATTCTCCATTGCACACTTAATGGGTGCATGTCCATGTTTGTCATTTAGATGTATCCATATCCCCTTCTGTCACAAAGTTTCTAGACACTTCCTCGTTTACCTGAAATGAACCTAACAACATGAACATTGTTGGTAGATGTAGATCCTAGAGAATAATGTATACATGGACTCCACTTTTTCCTCCAATTTCTCATACTTCCTCTATAACTATGCATAAAGTTTACATGCACCTATTCAATATCTCAAAATTCTAGCAATTGGAGGTTGATTTCAATTGCTTCCATATCAAACATGAGTCTATTGTAAAATTGTAGCCCCATGATTCTTCTTACCATCACAACCACCTCCTAGGTCAATTGAACAAGTCACCTTGCACTTCCAAAATTTGATTCTCACATCATTGTATGCGTCTCCTTTCTGTCGACTCACACTCAATGCATAGACGCAACCAACTATGGTTATACATGGTTATATGAAGCTCACAACAAGAAGGATTTGTACATACTGATTCCCAAAGAGTTTGCAAGAGACATAGTTCCGTCCAAAAAAAAATAGGGGATGAACTCCTAACTAGGGATCTTGGCCATGTGACTTTACCAATAATGTTGAGGTTGGGAAAGTTATTGGAGCTACCAACTCAATGATCCATAGTAGAACAAATAACCCACATTCAAGAACCTTCCTCAAGCTTAAACACTTAATCAAACATGTTGTATGGAAAGAGTAATAACCAAGCACATGCCTCCTCAATGGCCTTAAATCTCACTCCATGCTCACATACTTGATTTAAAATATGGGTTTATGACGCATAATATTTAGTTTGGAAAATAATTCTCATGGACGGGGCTAATAAATTCCCCCACGCCACCTTCCAAAGTAATATTGTCACTCCGCATCCTATTTCAACTCCAAAATTGGGATGTTAGTCCACTTGAGAGTTATGGTTGCATAGGACTTGAAAAAATTATATTTTCCCAAACTTTTCTAGTTGTGCTTAAATTATGAGAATGCATCATGTGAGATAGACATCTTGTGGAATTGATTTGAGGTGCAAGTGATAGACAACAATAGATGAATCCCCTATCACATATGCACATTCTATTCCCCTCTCCTTGAGCTGAATATGAGCTTGATATTCTGAAAAAACCTCTACCTCATTGTTGGAAACATGAACGAATCCATGGGTTACATAATTAAGTTATTTCCCCCCTTTGGACATAGAATGATCCACCCAACAATTGTCTCCTCTTTGATGTTACTAATGTTTATGTATCAACGTTAATTGATTTAGTCATCAACCATGTTATATGTGTGCCACCACATACACATTATATGGAGTTCAATTAAATGCCAAAATTTTGATGTTTTCGTGTATAATTTAATTAAAAAATTAATGCAAAAAATGTTTTTTTTTACGTCAAACTTTCTACATTTTTAATATTGAAATTTCTACTTGTTTAATTTCAATATTTTGACATTTTATTAGTGAAACTTTGTAAAATAATTACATTATCCCATAGAGCATGTCAAGGATTTCCAAAAATATATCTATGAGATTTCTATAGCCTTGATGGCAGCAAAAAATTCCATAGCTAAGGATATAAAGTACAATGTAATCCTACTAAGATGAACAACATAGATTTCCAGCAAAACTAGTGAATAAATATTGACCAAAATACATATCATAAGAAACTCAATTGAATAAGATCCATATTGTCTATTAAATCACTGATAAGTGTACAATATAAATACATATCCAAAGGAGAAATTCATTAGCCTAAGGAGGCATTTGGAATCCTATCATTGGGAAGGCTTAAATTAGCATAGAAACCATCACTAGACTAGACAACTAGTCCTAACTCCTGAATGTGCTCAGTTAACTGAGTGTAACTAAAGACAACTGGACCTGTACAATGCATGTTGGAGTTAATTAATGATATATGATGATATAGGAGAAAATTTAGGAGGTTTAGTTGACTAACCGTGATCATCGAAGCTCACTATCAACTCAAAGCGATGAAATCTAGGAATGGTGGCCTACTTAACTGATTGTAGTCCAGTTAACTAAATGTAACTGATGGTGGATGGATAAAATCATGCAAGAGGATTCATAATGTTCCTAAAATCATGGATGAGGGTGCAATAGTTGGTAATGAGGTCAAACATGACAAGGAATGAGGCACTGGGAAGTCAACAACAATGTATAAACACTAGGGAGGTAAACAATGTTGCATGCATGCATGCATGACTTAGGTCTATATGGAAAATATGCTCCACCACTATCATGTGCCTAAAATTGACTTTTTTATGTGAAAGTTGTGAATTTGGAGGAAAAAGAATGTAGGCACCTTAATAATAATAAAAGACACGTTGATGTTTTTTTTGAAATTTTTCTAAGATTTATTAATATATTACAAAAAATAGTTACAAAGAGAGCCATATGTAGCCTATTCTCCATGAAAAAATAAGCATCAAAGTTTTCAAAATAGGCATACCAAGGTTTTTCTAAGGTTCCATATAGAAGCTAATAGTATCGCTTTCCTCAATTTGAAAATGTTTATACCTAACATAATTTTCTATGTCAAAATACAAAAAACTATGAAAACAGAAAGAAAAACCTAGAAATACCAAGGTTAATCATAAGAGTCTGTTTCAACATTCATGAATATTGGAGGTAATTCCTCCTCTGTATTGGTCCTAACACCTACTTTAGACAATATTGCATCCTTATTTTCCAACTCTGCTTATGTCATCTTTCAAGTTCATCTTCCTCTCCCCTATCCTCACTTCTTTCCTGTGACCCCCAAATCTCATGGATGAGTGTAATGTCCCTTATTGGAAATTTTGGAGAAATGCACAAATTGGGCAAAATTTGAGCTTAACTAGTCATGACTCTAGAGGGTTCCAACTTTCACCAAATGGTCCCGACTTTGAAAGAAGATGATATTGTGAGTCTTAAAAAATCCCAAGGTGTTTTATGGATACTTTATATCAGACTTTATACCTCTACAAACTTGTTTGGGGCTAATGACAAAAAGACCAAAAATACTAGGAAATTGTGTTCAAATCCCCCCAAGGGTGATGGCCAAACTAGCTCTCCACATCAAGTACGAACTTCCCAAATTTAAGAACAGAGTATGGGAATGAGTATCAGACATCAATGAATGTCCTTAATCATGTTTATGAAGTTCTGCAAATTGATTATGGTCAGCAACATTTGTAGGGTAACTTTCATAGAAATTGCCCAAGGGAAATTTGCATTACTAGCTAGACTTTGACATGGGAATGCAAGCTTTCCACACTTGAGTTTCTTGGATTTCGACCCACAGAGGTTATGGACATGAAATTACAGAGTAATAGATCATATATGTCTGTCACAACATCCTAAAACTCGTATAATATCTCTCATACAAATCTGGTATAAAACTACTTCAAGATTGAAGCCAAAATCCATGAAGACTAGTGATACAAGGGCATGAGTATGCAAGCTTTTCATACATGTATTTATGATATTTTGACTTACAGAGAATTTGGACATAATATTACAAAGACATGCATCAAATATTGCTTCTCCATCATCATAAAACTCATATAAATGTCCTCATACAAATCTGATATAAAGCTACTTCAATATTGAAGCCAAATCCATGAAAACTAGTTATTCAAGAGCAAGGGGAATGCGAGCCTTTCATACATATATTTCTGAGATTTCAATTTACAGAGCACATGTATATGATATTACAGATCCATTAATCATGTATCAAATCTTGGGCATCAACTATCATCATCAAGGTGCAAGAATCACTCCAACAAGTGCGCCATCAAATGAGAGTGTGGGGAAATGGAGAAGAAGGAATGACAGAATGGGGAGATAGTTGAGAAATTGACTGTATGGACCTTCAGCCTGAAAATAAAACTCCATCATTAAGCTCCCATGAGAGGTCTAAATGGCCTCTCCATCAACCAACTTGGAAAGGAATCCAACTCCCTCGAAATTGGTTCACAAGCAGGGAGAGTGAACACTCATTGTGCAATGGACAAGCAAAAGCTCTCCAAAATGCCAAAGGCCAATTAAAAAAAGATCAAAATATATTCTCCTTCCTCATGAAATCATTTAATTAACTTCATGATTCCTCCTAAGGTCGAATTTCCCTCCATGACTTTCCTCCAACTCATCTTAGTGGTTTAGTAACTCTCATGACACTTGTCTTCCTCTTCATGCTCCAATTCTTTCTCCAATTTGAATGACTAACTATAACTCCCAAATTCGACCTCTTGGTGGATATTTTTAGACATGACATGTCATACTTTTCACATGTCAGCAATCAGGTCTGAATTTGTTATACTTGTCATAGAATCTTCCGTCATTTGTTGTCATAGAGTGCATAGAATCACCTTCCAAGTGGCACACCTTGTCTTCTAGTCTCTTCCTCTTCCATGGGAGTTACCCTCCTTTACCAATTCGACTTCCTTGGCTAATTATATGATATTTTAAACCACATTACCATCCAATAATGCTACATTACCCATGTGTTCGAATTTGGATGAATATCATGCCAAGTGTGCAGGGAATCTAGTCACCCAAAGTCTTCACAAGCTTCCAAGTGTCTTCATGAACCCATGCCACATTATTTTCTTAGAAATTATCATTTATGTGACCCATTTAAATGTGAATATGGTAAAATAATGTCCTTTTGGGTCCCATATCCCTTTATTACAAAATTTATGTCTCCATCTCAGCCTATGGAACTAGTAGGTTGGTGAAACATTATTTGCAAATAGTCTTATTTGGAAATTATTTAATCCGGGACATGACAATGAGATTGCTATATTTTAAACCAATACGATCCAATTTCTCTTCCATATAATTCAATTTGTCAAGGAATAATTTTTTTTGTGCATCTCCTATCTCCATTGTCATGGTTATGAAAATTTTCATATGCTAGTAGATTTCCACCATTTTTTAGAATTGTTTTCCCTAGTTCTCAAAAAGCTAATGTTTGGAATCCATTTCAAAATTTCCTCACTAATGTACGCATTAAGGGTCACACCTATTTATTCTTTCACCCTATCCCCAATCTTATCCACTACCTTTTTGATATAATTAGAAAATCTATAATAGTAGGTTGTTACTACTTACTTTGTTGTCATCTTTCCTATGCATTTCCTAGTTTTTTATTTGGGCTTGATGTGACTGCCTTCCCCATGATCGGTATGGATTTTCCCTATAATATTTATTTTCTTTGTATGCATAAAATTACCTCTAAATGAGAGGACCAAAAATCCACTAGATCGATTTTAATGTCCAAACTTGGAATTTCTAGACAAAGGCACAATTTGGGCAAATCCGGGATTAACTAGTCTTGACTCTAGAGGCTCCAAATGGCACCAAATGGTACCAAATTTGAAGTGGACTGGTATGGTGAGTCTTAATACTCCTCAATAGACTCTTTGGTCACTTTATAACTGGTTTTATACCTTTTCAACTTCATTTGGGGTTGATGACAAAAAGGGGAAATTACTAGGAAATTGTGATGAAATTCCCCCTTGGGTGCAAGAAAAAAGGGCTTCCCAACTCATATTCGACCCTCCAAAGTTTATAAATAGAGTATGGGGACTGATATAATACCTCATGGTCTGAAATTATATGTGGTTATTATTTTTGCAAACTGGTTATAGAGCCCCACATTTGTTTGTTAACTTTCAGTAATATTGCTTAAGGGAAATGACATTGATAGCTTCACGTTAACTCATAAAAAGTACATGAAATAGTTCAGAAAAGAGCATGATGAATGGATACCATGTTGGAATATATTAAACCCACTCATAAATTAGGATAAAATATTTAATCATTATTTGATTAAATTCCTACCCATTAGCTAATTAGTTGGCATGCACTTGCACCATAAAGTCAACACATGCCATCTATACCACAGGAATGCTTTATTTCTGATTCTCATTTGATATTGACAACTTTATGGACATCCATAATTGGTAACTGCGCTTTACTGCAGATCTTGTCCTACTTTTCTGTGGATAAGGTAAAGCTAGTTAACTAGGAAACTTGTATCTTTTGTTGCCAACGTATCCTCCATGATTTTCTCTCCATTTTCCAGTATTAGCATGTTTATCCATCACTCTTGACAACTCACTCATGATTTTTCTAATTCATGAGGTCCTTGACTGATTTGGGAAGTGATTTAGCCACCTATGGGGGTTTATCATATTTGGTAAGTCTACCTTTTTGAGCTTTATGAGTTGTCTCCATACAACTCAATTTTGCTTATGAGGGATTTACTATTTATGTACACTATTATTCATCATTATTAAATGGAAGAATACACTCCAATATTCATCTCTTCATTCATGTGATTCGATCTCTTTTCTTCTCTATATTTTTCGTGTGTATGCTTGTGAGAACTATCTTAGTAGCAAGATATATTTCATGTGCTTCTTCTTAGCATCTTTTCTCATAGCATTGAAATTATTATTTCTACATGGTATTAGAGCTGCAGGGAGCACAAAATTGCAATCTTCTACATGGTATCAGAGCGCAAGGTTGCTCAAGTTCTACAGACTTGAGGAGCTATCTGTTCTCTCCAGCAGAGTGCATCTAGTCTCCTATTCCTCTCTCAAGAAGAGCTTGTCTAAGCATTCAATATTTTCTCCTAGTTTTGTTTTTGCAGGTTGCAGAGAGTATCTCCTAGAGCATATCAACAACTTCAATATGGATTCAAAAGTTCATCTACTATCTCCTTTCAACTATGTTGATTGGAAGCCCAAGATGAGCGCATACTTGAAGAGGCAATGTCTCTTTGAAGTCTCCATTGGTGCATTGAGAGAACCTAAGTCTTATGAAGAGAAGATTGACTAGATAAATAATTGTGATAGGGCTTATGGAATCATGTGCTTGGAAATGTCTCCAAATATACATCATCTCATAGATTCTATTGAATATCCATTTGATCTTTGGAACAATTTGGACAAAGCTTTTGGTATGCAGGAAGTAGAAGATGAAGCATGGAGCAAACCCAACATCTCCTCATGTTCTCTCTATCAAGATGTATTGGCCTCTACATTCTCCAATGAAGTTATTTATGATGAAGACGTTTCTCATACAGTTCATGTTGTTGCTACGCTCTTTGATTCGAATGCTTCCTCCTTTAATCAAGAAGCAAATATTGAAGAGCCATATTTTTTTGTATCTCTTGAAGCTGAAGATATTGATTCATATTCTTGTGATGATGATGATGAAAAAGAAGTGACATATTTAGTTTCTATTGATATTGATGATGATCCATTCACCCATTCAATGTTCCTTATATCTTCTATCTTAGATTCTGAAATCTATGTGTCATATCTTTCACACTTTGTCCATAACTCTCTCATTGATGGTGCGCAACCAGGTGACTTCTAGGATGTTTGCTTAGCCATATCAAGTCCTATTAGTTTCTTTCCACTTACCATACTTAATCTCATGTGCGTTTGCATCTCCTCCTTTGTTCTTGTCATCAATACTCATAGCCTCCTTGAATATTCTAAACATCTCCTTCCTTCCTCCTTTCATACTTCTATTACATAGGATTCATTATCAGTGTATTCCCATGAGTCTATTGATATTATTATATGGGTTATTTTGGATTCTTTGGAATCTAGTTCAACCCATGGAGCCCATGCATTCTCACTCTTTAATCCTATGTCTTCTCTATGTTCCTACATGATCACTTGCACACATCCTCTCGGTGTAAATGAAGTTGGAGACCTCATACATTCGCTTGGACTCTTATTTCACCTATCTGGAGCTGAGTTCCTCTCTATTGGTTCGAATTTCAATTCATTACATCATCTTGGAGCTTATTACAACTCTCAAGAGTTCTCACATCATTGGATCTCAGTTGTTCTACATGGTCCTAGTTTCCATCCTACAACTGTCCTTGATCCAGGTGAGTAGATTTCTCTTCTTCCAAAGAATAAGATTCCTCCAAACATCATCATTTAGTTTGGAGTAGCATCAACAACATTTTTGGTTTGCCTCTCTTGTCCTTTCTTGAGGGAGGATTTTCCCCATGTGGTTTTGCCTCTTTCCTTTAGCTTTTTGGACATAATAATTGTTAAAGGGTGACCATAGCCTTGTTGTTGGGCCCTATATGCATCCATATGCATAAACATATCATCATAAAGTTAGACTTAAAGGTGGGTGTTGGAATATATTAAACCCACTCATAACTTAGGATAAAATATTTAATCATTATTTGATTAAATTCCTACCCACAAGCTAATTAGTTGGCATTCACTTGCACCTTAAAGTCAACACATGCCATTTGTACCCCGGGAATGCTTTATTTTTTATTATGGGTTGGTCTTGACCACTCTATAGACATCCAGAATTGGTAACTACGCTTTACTGCAGATTCTTCCTTATTCTTCTTTCATCCTGCTTTTTTGTGGATAAGGTAAAGCTAGTTAACTAGGAAACTGGTATCTTTTGTTGCCAACCCATCCTCCATTATTTTCTCTCCATTTTCTAGGATTAGCATGTTTATCCATCACTCTTGAAAAATCACTCATGATTTTTCTAATTTGGGAGTTCCTTGACTGATTTGGGAAGTGCTTTAGCCACCTATGGGGGTTTATCATATTTGGTAAGTCTACCTTTATGAGCTTTATGAGTTGTCTCCATACAACTCAATTTTTCCTATGAGGGATGTACTATTTATGTACACTATTATTCATCATTATTAAATGGAAGGATAAACTCTAATATTCATCTCCTCATGAATGTGATTCACTCTCTTTTCTTCCCTCTATTTTTCCTATGTATGCTTGTGAGAAATATCTTAGTAGCAAGATCTATTTCCTATGCTTCTTCTTAGCATATTTTCTCATAGCATTGAAGATATTATTTCTACATACCATATACAATATACAAATAAATTCTTAACCAAAATTTAACATCATTAAAAATTTCATTACATATCAGATACATATCTCTTTTGAATTCCAACACATGAAAACTAGTCAAACAATAGCTTGGAAATGTGGGCATTTTGCACATGTATTTATGATTATTTGACTTACAAAGTATAGAGAAAACATATTAAATATCCAAGCATCATGTACCCATGCGTGTGCATAAACCAAGCTCATCCAAACGCAAACACCATTCTCATAAGTGCGCCATCACAAGAAAACATAGGGAATAGTGAGATGGGGATGAAATAATGGGGAAATGGATGAGTCACGAACTGTATCAGCCTTCAATATGCAATTAAAACACTACATTCAGATCCAAATGATAGTTCTGGGTGGCTTTTCCAACATACAATTTGGATAAGAATCCAACTCCCTCGAAATTGACTCACTAGCAGGGAGAGTGAACACTCACTGTGCAATGGACAAGCTAGTGCTTTCCAAAATGCCAAAGGAAAATTCTCAAAATGATAAAAATTCATTCTCCTTCCTCATGATAATCCTCATAGGGTCCCCTAATGTCAAATTTCCCTCCATAGGCCTGCTCTAACTCATCCTAATTGTTCAGTAACCGCTATGACACTTGTCCTCTTCCTCATGGTTCAATTATCTTCCAAATTCGAATGGCTGCCACTAACCCCAAAATGCGACCTCTTGGTGGCTA
Organism: Pseudotsuga menziesii; assembly: GCA_001517045.1. NCBI lineage: Eukaryota > Viridiplantae > Streptophyta > Pinopsida > Pinales > Pinaceae > Pseudotsuga > Pseudotsuga menziesii. Next base: position 14,477 of record LPNX010453789.1, read on the forward strand.
TTTTTAGCCCTGTCATGTTAGATTGTCATACATCTGCAATCAGGTTTACAATCAGGTCTGACTTTGTCATAGAATCTTCCATCATAGTTGTCATAGAGTGCAAGGAATCTCTCTCTAAATGGCACACATTGCCTTCCTAGTCTCTTCCTCTTCCATGGGGAGTTAATAATCTTCACCAAGTTGAATTCATTGGCTCATGATATGTTAATTGTCACCTCTTCACCTCCTAGCAACATTCCATTCCCCGTAATTTTTAATTTGGGGGTAGGTCATGAGAAGTGTAGGGAGGAATCTAGTCACCCAAGGTCTCCATGAGCCTCCAAGTGTCTCCATGAAGCAATGCCACTTTATTTTCTCCACATTTATTATTATATGACCCAATTTAATGTTTATATGGTATACTAAGGTCCTCTTGGGTCTCATATCTCCCTTATTACAAAATTTAATGCCTCCACCCCAACCTAGAGAACTAGTAGGTTGGACCTGAACATTGTTTGCTAGTAGTCTTATTGGGATGGGGAAACGAAAGTCCTCCCCACCCAAGATTTCTTGTCAAAAATAAATTCCAAGTTTGGATTCTACAAAATTTGTTCATATTCCCAAGTGGCCTCCTCACTAGGAAAATCATTCCACTGTACCAAGTATTCTTGTATAGTTCGACTTCTTAACTTCATTTCCCTTATCTTCAATATTCTTTCTAGAATGATAATAAGTTGTCCTTCACCATCCAAGGGAGGTAATTTTTCTGAGACTAAAATATGTTTCCCTATCACCTTCTTTATACATGAAACATGAAATACATTATGGATTTTAGTTCTTGCTGGAAGCTCCAATTCATATGCCACTTCTCCAACTTTTCAAACCACTTTGTAAGGACCATAAAACCTTGGTTTGATATTTTCTGAACCTTTACCTTTTATGGTGGTTTCTTTGTAGGGATGCAACCTCAAATCAACCAAGTCATTCACTTGAAAGTGTCTCTCCACTCTATGTTGATCTGCATATTGTTTTTGCTGATTTTGGGCAAGCTGCAAGTTATCTTTCAAAACCTTCAAAATTTATTGACTTTCCTCAATCCAATCCTTAGCTTTTGGAGCTCTACTACCACCAAAGATGTGGTGAACAAGAGTGGATGCATCATAACCATAAAGTGCTTTGAAAGGAGACATGCCAATGGACATATGAAAAGTAGTATTATAGCAAAAGTCACCCAAATGAAACCATTTGATCCATGCCTTTTGTCGCCTACTAACATAGTTCCTCAAGTATCCCTCCAACCATTGATTCACCCTCTTTGTTTGGCCATCAGTTTGTGGATGATAACTTGTTCTAGGAGTCAAATGTGTCCCCACCATTTTGAAGAGTTCTTTCCAAAATGCACTCAAAAATATGTTATCTCTATCACTAGCAATGCTCTTGGGGAGCCCATGCAATCTGAAAACTTCTCTAAAGAATAATTCAGCCACTTATCTAGGATTTAAAGTTGTAGTAACAGAAAATAAATGAGCAAATTTTGTGAGTCTATCCACCACTACAATTATGCAATCCTAAATCCATGGAAATGCCCTCCCATTTTTGTTATGGTATTGGCAAGGGGTGCAAGATACCGGCTAGATGATTATGCTCCACTTTGTTATGCTGACATGTTGGGAATTCATTAACATATTTCAGAACATCATTCTTCAATCCTTTCCAAGAAAATATTTCTCTTAACATTCTATATGTTTTGAAGAAAGCACGGTGGTTTGCTAGAGGAGAATCATGAGCCGTCTTCACAAATGTATCCTTCAAGCTTGAACAAGGGACCAAATGGATTCTATATTTATAGTATATGATTCCTTCCAACACCTTATACCTATCATCATGGTTAGTCCCATAAAAAATTTCACAAGAAAACTTATCCTTAGCATATTCTACTTCTAATATAGCTTTCCAATCTTCTACAACGTCCATTAGAGAAATAGAAGGTATTCTAGATAAGTCATCTGCTACCACATTATTCTTTCCCTTCACAAATTCAATATCAAAATAAAATGCTTGAATATTACTCACCCACTTTTACTACCTTTCATTTAGATCCTTTTGAGTGAGGAAGTACCTTGAGTTGTTATGGTCAGTCTTGACCACAAACTTGTTTCCCACCAAGTATTGCCTAAAATTTATCAAAGCATGCATGATGGATAACATTTATTTGTCATAAATAGAGGAAATATTCTCATGTATTTGTAGTTTCCTACTCTCGAAAGCTATTGGGTGTTTTCCTTGCTTTAGGACCATGCCAATGCCCTCCCCTGATGCATCGCACTCCAAGACAAATGGTTTAGAAAAATCAAGCAATGCAAGAATAAGACAATTGCTCGTTACCTATTTCATTCTTTGGAAAGCCTTTTCAGCCTCTTCATACCATTGGAAAGCATCCTTCTTTGTCAAATCAGTGAGAGGAGAGGTGAGTTGGGAGAACCTCCTTGCAAATTTTCTATAGTAGCTACAATTCCCAATGAATCCTCTCAATTCAATGATATTTTTGGGACGAGGACATTCTATGATGGATTTTATTTTTTCCAAGTCCACCTTCACACCATCGTGACCAATGATGTGTCCAAGATACAAAGTTCTGTCATACCAAACTCACATCTTGACAGCTTAGCAAACGAGGATTGATCATGCAGAATTTTTAATACCACTTCTAGATGATGCAAGTGTTCCTTCCATGTTTTACTGTAAATAAGAATGTCATCAAAGAAAACTAATACAAAATTATGAATTTGTTTGTGGAATATATTGTTCATGCATGATTGAAATGTGGTAGGAGCATTTATCAATCCAAAAGGCACGGCAAGAAACTCAAAGTGACCATAGTGACATCTAAAAGCAGTCTTTGGTATGTCTTCCTCCTTCATCTGAATTTGATGATAACCATATCTAAGGTCAATCTTGGAGAAGAAAATTTCTCCATGGAGCTCATCCATTAGCTCATCAATCCTTGGGATGGTATATCTATTCTTTATAGTCTTCTTGTTCAATGCTCTAAAATAAATGCACATCCTCAAGGTTCCATCCTTTTTCTTTACCATGACAACCGAAGAAGCATAATGGCTTGAACTAGGTCTTATGATACCCAACCAAAAATGTTATTTAATGGCCTCCTCAATCTCATCTCGAAACCTTTTTGGGTGCCTATAGGGATGCATTTTGATAGGTTGGGTTCCTATCTCTAATTCAATGGCATTCTCCACCCCTTTATCCGATGGCCTCCATGGGGGAAGGCCTCCAAAAAATTTCTCATACTTACCCAACAACTTCTTTATCTCCTTGGGATGCTTGGAAACCTTCAAGTGAGGCTTAGAATATGTAATCAAACATTCAACAGCCCATTCAATGTCTCCATGCCTCGAGACAGACCTCATACTATGAGAGGACACTACTTGATTTGGGTAAGTGTGCATCCCTCTCAAAAAGATGGGTTTCCCTTCCGAATTTTCGAACCTCATTTCAGGGAATTGATATTTCATTCTATGTTGTCCTAGAGAATACAACCATTGAACTCCCAAAACTACATTTTTATTAGCCACATTGACTATGTTGCCGCCTAATACACACTTTATGACACGGGAAAGTCTCCAACCCGCTGTGTGTGTCCTTGGGGGCAAGTTAGAGCTGGGGACCACTGTCACCACAG
>LPNX010453789.1:21180-217859 GCA_001517045.1 Pseudotsuga menziesii
ACTACATAGAAATTGTCAGTAATAGTATGATTTCCTATAGTAACTTGAAGCTTTGGAATCCATTTGGTGCAGTACATATAATTGTTACCTGGAATGATGACCGTGAAACCATCAAAAGTTTTAGCTTGTAGCTTTCTCCTCTCCACCAAGGCTGCATCTATGAAGTTATGATTGGATCCTCCATCCATTAGGACCGTAACCTTTTGGCCTTGTATGTTACCCTTGAGTCTAAGGGTGTGAAATCTAGGTACACCTGAAAGTAATGCATTTGTTCCTATCTTAGGAGTGGTTTGTTCTTATTCTGTTGTTTCATACCCATTTTCTTGGGCTGCAAGTTGTGTTTTTTCCTCTCCTCCCTCTTCCTCATCTTCAAAGAAAACCTCAATGTAGTGTGCCATCCCTTTTGCACACCTATGTCCTGGAACCCAAGGTTGATGACATGTGAAGCACAATTTATTTCTTTTGAGTTATTCTTTGCTTGGACATTCCTTGTTCTCCTTGAAAAAATATTCCTTTTTCCATGGTTTCCTCCCCTCTTTGAATTTGGAAGGAAAATTAGGCTTAGGGGAGAATCTGGTTTTTGGCAACACATTTTGCAAGTCTCTTGTCCAATTCATGGAATCCTTCAATGTAGCTAGATTTTTGGATTTCACGATACCTTTCAAAGGTTCTTTCAACCCTTCAGTAAATATTAAAACCAACCTAGCCATAGAAACATCATAAACCATTACTAAGAGATTTTCAAATTCTAACATATATGCTTCAAGGGTCCCTACTTGCTTTAATTGTGCTAATTATTTAAAAGGAAGTTAGGGGTCTTTCCTATCAAATATCTCCATCAAGGCATTAGAGAAACCATCATAGAATGTAATATTATCATGTCCCAAGGTTCTAAGACCATTAAACCACCAATCATTGACTTCTCCTTCAAGATGTAGAATGGCCATTTTTCAGTGCATCTTCTTCCACCATAGGATTCAACTGGAAATACACACTTAGTTTTGGTAGCCAAGCATTAGCAAACATTTGGTAAGAACCATGAAAGGAAGGAATAGTTACTTTTCCAATGGTATACTTTAATTATTTATTTAGATAAGTTGTCCTATTCCCACTTCCTCCTTGCTTAAGTTGATGAGAGGTCGTGAGGAACTAATCGAAAGGTAGAACTTTCCTACATTCTTCACTTAGTTGATGCCAATCATTTGTTGCTTCCTTTACACCATAAGTAGGGTTAAGGATATCTTTGGAATCTAAAAACTTAGCAATTGTAGGTTCGTTCTGATTCTTGTATTCATGGGGTCGGTTATGAGGTCCAATCTCTGAGAAAATAACTTCACCATAGGTCTTCTTCTCATCATGAGGTGTACTATTGCGACTCCCGGGTGTTGACTCGCTGCCAAGTTGTCTAGACAACAATTCGAACCTTTGCATAAAATGTCTAGTAATATTTTCAATATATGACTTTAGGAATGTTTTAAGGTACTCCTTATCCTCCATATCTTTGAAGCCAAGTTTTTCCCTAATCCTCTTGTACTCCAAATTAACTTCTTCCCCTTCTTCTCTTCCAATGTTAATGTCTCCAGTATCAGTTTCTAATGGAGGGATAATATCATCATAGAACATGAATAGGAAACTCTAACAAGTGCTAATATCATGTTCTGATACCACTATAATGTCCCAACTTGGGATTTCTAGACAAAGGCACAATTTGGGCAAATTCATGATTAACTAGTGTTGACTCTAGAGGCTCCAAATGGAACCAAATGGTCCCGAATTTGAAGTGGACTGATATGGTGAGTATTAATACTCCTCAATATACTCTATGGTCACTTTATTAATAGTTTTATACATCTACAACTTCATTTGGGGTTGATGATAAAAAGGGGAAAATTACTAGGAAATTGTGATGAAATCCCCCCTAGGGTGTAAGCAAAAAGGGCTTCCCAACTCATATGCGACCCTCCCAAGTTTATAAACAAAGTATGGGGACTGATATAATACATCATGGTTTGAAATTATATGTGGTTATTAGTTCCAAAAAGTAGTTATAGATCCCCACGTTCGTTTGTAAACTTTCAGTAATATTGCTTCACTTTAACTCATTGATAGCTTCACTTTAACTCATAAAAAGTACATGAAATGGTTCATAATATATAATTATGAATGGATACCGTATACAACATACAAATATATTCTTCATGTAAATTCTTCATTACAAATCAGGTACATATCTTCTTCGAATTGGAAGCCAACGCATGAAAACTAGTCAAACAATAGCTTGGAAATGTGGGAATTATGCACATGTATTTATGATGATTCGACTTAAAGAGTATATATACACGATATTACAGATCCATTCTTGGGAATCAACCAAGCTTATCCAAGCTCAAGTACCATTCTCACAAGTGCACCATCACAAGAAAACATGGGGAATAGTGAGACGGGGATGAAAGAATGGGAAAATGGATGGGTCACGAACTGTATAATCCTTCAATATGCAAGTAAAACACTACATTAAGATCCAAGTGAGAGTTATGGGTGGCCTCTCCAACATACAATTTGGATAGGAATCCAACTCCCTCGAAATTGACTCAGCAGGGAGAGTGAGCACTCACCGTGCAATGGACAAGCTAGTGCTTTCCAAAATGCCAAAGGAAAATTATCAAAATTATCAAAATCCATTTTCCCTCCTAATGACATATTTTTATAATCCTCATAGGGCCCCCTAAGTTTGAATTTCCCTCCATAGGATTCCTCCAACTCATCCTAGTTGTTTGGTAACCCCTATGACACTTGTCCTATTCCTCATGCTTCAAGTCTCTTAAAAATTTGAATGGTTGCCACTAACCCCCAAATGCACCCTCTTGGTGGATATTTTTATCCATGCCATGTCAAATGGTCATAGGTATTCAATCAGTTCTACAATCGGTTCTGACTTTGTCATATAATCTTCAATCATAGTTGTCATAGAGTGCAAGGAATCTCTCTCCAAGTGGCACACATTTCCTTCCTAGTTTATTCCTCTTCCATGGGGAGTTACTCCTCTTCACCAATTCAAATTCCCTTTCTCATGATATGTTACTTGACACCTCTTCACCTCCTAATAACATTCCATTCCCCATAATTTTGAATTTGGGGGTAGGTCATGACAAGTGTAGAGAGGAATCCAGTCACCCAAGGTCTCCATGAGCCTCCAAGTGTCTCCATGAATCAATGCCACTTTATTTTCTCTACATTTGTTATTTATATGACCCAATTTATTATGTATATGATATACGAAGGTCCTCTTGGGTCTCATAGCTCCCTTATTGCAAAATTTAATGCCTTCGCCCCAACCTAGGGAACTAGTAGGTTGGTGAACATTGTTTACTAGTAGTCTTATTGGGATGGGGACATGACATCGATGTGAGCCCAAGTTACAATTCTAAGAACCCCATTTGAATTCTTGGCAACTCAATTCAATAGAGAAAGGTTATCCTCCAGTGCATTTATCAAAATAATAGTTTGAATCATGATATCAATCTCTATCTCACACCCATGGTAAATATCCTCATAAATTCCAATATCAGAGTTGTAGATCCACTTAATTATCACCATGTTTCTCATGATTGGTTGCATTACCTCACCTGTTAAAACCATGATGCTACATGTATCAAAATGTGCCCAACATAAGAGGTTAAGCCCAAACTTGGCACCTAGAGGATATACCATTATGGCCTGTCTTCCCCATTGTTTCCCTTACCCCTTCATAATCTTCACTAGGAAAACATCACTTCTGTGGCCTAAAACCCGTCAACGTCATGAATAATTGTTCCTATCACCCCATTCATGGGCAAGACATATTGATGTTGAAGGGAACATGTCTACAAGATACATCGACATTAATTAGTATATTTCTAAGCTAACAATTTAAATCGTCTAAATAACATTTTAATTTACTCCAATGATTAGCATATGCTAAGTAATGGAATGAAACTTACATTAAACTACAAGTCCATGCCTTCATTGAGATTTTTTACAAAAACTTTCCATGCAATCTAAATTCCATTGACTCAAGCATTTATATAAACACTATTCATGCAAACTCCGTGCCTTCAGTATTGGAATTAAAAAAACTTTGTATGAAAACCTCATGGCTCTAGTACATGGGCTTTTACAAACACTTTATGTGAAAAATTTATAGGCCATACACTCACGAGATTCCATGAGATTGCTAATGGTAAAACCCACTAGAGTGATTAAAATAACAAGTATATGTTAAGTGTTCTCTTTAGGATTCCATAAGCTCACTTGAGATCCATTTGAAAGCAATCATTTTCACTACAAAGAAAGGTTTTCCTGAGGCCACTATATACCTCTTGAAACCCTTAAAACATTTGATAATAAAGTGAGAGAAACCCTAACATTTTAGCTAAACTAATGTGAAAATGGGACAAACTTTTACCTCAAGAAGAATGATTTTTTGGCTTCCATGGGGCACCCTTTTTCATGTGTGATAGAGCTTTAAAATATTGCATAAAATCACACATAACCTCTAATAAAACCCCCAGGAATATCCCTAAGAGATACTCTTCAAAAACCTAAAAACCCATGCTAAAAAAAGATGGAAAAATGCAAGAGAAACAAAAAAGGAATGTAGCTTAGCAAGAAGATTGTGACATATTTTCCCTTGTGTGTGTTAGGCCGATTAGTCCTAGGCACATATGCGAGTGGACCTCCCTAGTATGTATCATACAGATCTAGAACAAAGCATCACAAAGACATCTACTTTCACATAGATCGATTTTATAATGACAAAGAGAATTTACCTTTAATCCGACGTTTGTCCTCACCTTTTGCACGCAGATGCAATCCAACTTTGTGCACACTAATACCTACAATCAATCGAATACAAAGGAGATTTAGATAGATTTAAGTGGTAGTAATGAAATCAATCTAATCAAATGGTCGAGGAAATATGATGTAATATGATTAACACATTCAAATTACGAGAAAGGAAATATTGTTTGTATTAAAAGACAATGAAGGAAGTAATACAACCATTGAAGCTCTGGCATTGCATCATGTTTCCAATGGCCTCTTTCCACCAACAAGTCACACTTAAAATGAGATAGAAGACATCACTCAAACTGAAACTCTGAACCAAATCCTCTAGCATATGCATTTTGTAGTCTTTCTCTACTCAACCCATAGCCCAAGGTCTCAATTTATAAGACACTATGGATAGAGGTATGTTGAGAAAAATGTAAAGGGATGAGATGTGATCCCAAGATCCAAGGAGTTCGATCTAGATCCAAGACCATAGGGATAAAGGCCTAGCCATCGAGATTTTGTTCTAGAACTTTCTCGAAAGCTCTTTTTTTTCCTGTACAGAGGTTAATGCACTTTGCAAGTGTAGCAACATGCATCAATATGGGTAGACACTCTCTGCAATGGAGAGATGACGCGTTGAGATGCACACTGCAAAGGGAGAAAAACCACGTCTAGGGAGATCGACGCACTCTGCTAGGTGAGCAAAAAACACCGATGTCACAAGGTAAAATCATTTGCAGGGCAAGGGAAACAAGGATTCATCCACTTAGTGATGGATTTTAGGGATTGAGGCAATGATATGTTACAAGGTTGGCCATGCTGATGAAAATTCCATGTAACAATGTGTAAGATAAAACTTGCCTTTGTGTTTAAAAATCCTCCATTGATTTTCCAATAATGAAAAGAGAGAGGTGTAAACAAAGATAAGAGATTGATGGTGGTAAGAATGACCAAAAAAACCCTTCATTTTCAAACCCTCCCTCCATATTCTCTCCTTTTCCACCCTCTATTGTCATGAAACAAATGAGACCCAAACCTTAAGAAAAAACTTCAACATGCCCTCTATTAAAAAAAAAATTATTTTATTTTAAATATTTTTTTTTTCAAGTAACTTAGTTTTTGGTAATGGGGTAAGACCTAAAATTATTCCTAATTGGGTATGAGTTCATCTTCCTCGGAAATAATTAGGCATGTTAATGTCACAAGACACAGAGGCATCTAGTAGGAATGGAAGTCTGCTCAATAATATCAATTGTCCAAATTTCCCCAAATATTCGAATTTGCATAAAAAATTATTTACTTGTTCTCTTCAAAATGCCATTCTTTTTATAGATGTATTTCTATTTTTTTTCCGTAGAAAAAAATAATTTTATTCATTTAGAATAACGTGAACTGTCCATAAGGACTTACATCAGTTCTTTTGCTTCAATGAGCTCAACCTCTGGCCTTTTCTTCCATTCAAAAAGGAGTTTACGCTTCCTTATAAGCGACCGATATTCTTTCATTACTGCATTGGATGGCTTCCTCTTCCAGCGCTAGTTCTTCTCTTGCCTCTATGCTCCATCTCCATGGTTTCACAAACAGAGATGAATCATGTAGCGAAGGTTTGGTGGAACATGTTTTCTGCCTTCCTTACACAAAGTCCTTTTTTCTAAAATGCTTCTCCTGTCTTTGTTGTTCTGGAGTCTTATGTTCGTATGAAGAAATTGGAGGCTTGGCCATTGTTGAAATCCTCCCCTTCGATTATTCCTGGTTGTATTGCGAGAGCCTATTTTGACAAAGTGTCTGCTTTTGAGTTAAGCTCTATGTATATATGAGAGAACGTTATTGCTTTGAAGGAAGGCTTCAGAGCTTGGATTTCCTTTAACAGATTATGTAGATGTGGCGCTCTAATGTTGTTTTTACCATTTACCCAATCGATCAATGTTTTGGAGTCACCATAGATGTGTACTCTTGTAAGATGCTTGTCCTTGGCAATCTTCGTGACTCTCCATAAGGCTGAAAGTTTATCTTTATTGTTTGATCAAATTTGTGAAAATATATGTATTTCTATATTAGGGTGCATAGACATGATTTTAATTTAATGTCCTGAGAAAGAGATGAACATTAGAAACATAGTAATAACCCTAACATTAAAATATTGACAAAGAGAAAGACAAGGGGTACTAGAAGATGAATTGGAACATCTACTTCCCAAATCCATAATTTTTACATACGAATTCTGTTTTAGTAACATGATACATCATTGGAAATATATCGATGCCATCTATGGTATGTTCTATTTCATTTTTTAAATAATTAATTATATGTCAAAATTTAGAATTAAAAAGGCGATTATTTTGATATATATCGCTAGCATAACGACTTAAGTTGTGGCTGGTGAACACCGATAGGCCACAAGTTAAGTGCCAAAAAAAGTTATTTGTTACTTATTCTCTTTTGAATAATGTAATTTTGGAAGATGTTATTTTTGTACTTTTATTGTGTTATTGTTGTACCTCCTTCAGGAGATGTTATCGATGTACTTTTTCATGTAAAAGTCTTTGTAAGAATCAATGTAACCCTTTCATTGTAATTCGGGTCAATAGTACCCACGAGAAATATTATATAAATGTAATTTTGTGTCTCCCTATACAAGTCGTCCCTGTAAGAGTAACAAGTTGACCCTATTAGTTAAAAAGGTCACTCAATTGATGAGCATAAACAGAGAGGGCACTCCTCTCATTTGGACACACACTTAACTCAAGCAAGTGCACAAGAGAGAGAGAGAGAGAGAGAGAGAGAGAGAGAGAGAGAGGAGGTTCATTGGAGAGAAGAAGTATTTGCTTTTGTGTTTGGTGTTTATCTTATCTTGGTTTGACATTGTTCTTGTTGACGAAATCTATATGAAGAAGTTGATGGGTTTTCTCCCTTGTGGTTTCCCAGATGAAAATATTTGTGTCTTTTGTGTTGTTGTGCCTACCTTTCTTTTAGTGATCCTATTGCATATGATTATGATGTTATAATGCACATTGTTTGAAGATATGACATAATAATATTGGAAACATTAAAATTCTAACTTGGTATCAGAGCCATGTTGAAAGAATTCATTGCAACATTTGTAAGAGTTGCAACTCCTAGAAATTAGGGCTTTATGCTCGAAACCCTAGAAGGAAAAATCTAGTCATCTGGGAATTTTTGCTACAACTCACTTTTGGTAAAGGCTCAAGAGTCAAAACTCATACATTCCAAAGATGAAATGTTGATGCACCTTGTCTGTGAGTTTAAACCTCATATTCGTTGTATTTTATGAGATATGATCCATGCAAAATAGGGCTCTAGACTCTTCCAGAATTCAGTTTTAAATAGGTGACATAGGGAAAAATGTTATATCTCGGTCTAGGAAGCTCCAAATTTAATTTAGCAAAATGTTCTAGAAAGTTCACAACTTTAGTTTCTCTGGTGTGAGTTTCAGTCCATACAAGTTTACTATATTGAACTAGTCCATAAACATGTCATCTAGGGAAACTTAGCATAAATTCCACTTGGTGAATCCAATATTGCTCTAACTTATGTGGTTGGAGAGAGGACATATGAGACTATCTCAAGAAAAACTTCCAGATCTTGAGGAGCATAAATTTATGAGATACAACAAAATTAAGACTAGACAATGGAATAGGCTCAAAATAAGAAATTGGAGAAACTAGGGCTTCATGTTCCAGGAAGTCCCCTCCACATATCAACTTGAAAAAGAGGACAATTCAACTCACCCTAGGAGTGTGCATCTTCCTATGAAGGCATATTCCAGTTGTATGGATTTTCAAATTTTGACCCAACGCTGCTGCCGAGAGAAAACTAGGGCATCAAGTTTTCTGCAGATTTGGGAAAAGAAGACTATTGCTCAACTCGCCTTGAGGAGGCACATATCTCTATCCAATTAGATTTGAAAGATTCAAAAGTTGAAAATGAGGTTTTCTCTGTCACACCCTAGGTCAAAAGCATTTTTTCCATAAGACCTTGAAGCAAGCACTTAGTTGGAGCACTCTTATTGGTAAGCATTATTTTCTCTATTTCCATTTGAGGTTCTCATTTTATCAAGACGACAAACAATACCAAGATCGAGGACAAGATTGAAGGAGCTTAGAACTTATGGGAATGGAAGTACAAAGTGCTTCTCATACTAGAAGAACATGACTTGGAAAACTATGTCAAAGGAGAAGTTGCAGAACCAGAGGGATATGAAGACAAAGCTAAGCACAAGAAGAATATGGTCAAGGCCAAAAGGATTATTTCTAATGTCATTAAGGATCATTTGATCCCACATGTATCCTCCTTGAATACTACCAAGGAGATGTTTGATGCTTTGACAAGCCCATAAGGAAGGAAAGAATAAGAGATATCATGCTCATGCTACAGAAGATGATGAACCAGTTAAGAAGATAGCAAGGGAAGATTCCTCAAGTGATGAGGAATATGTACTTTGATCTATAAGGATTCACCGCATGAAATGAAGCTTATCCTATTAAAGGGATAGGAGGAGTCTCCTACAAAGGTGGATTTCAGAAAACTCATGAATATGAAGATGATGCTCTATGGAAAAAACTCCTATCGATTGCATCATTGGATAAGAAGGAATGCAGTTGTGATTGGTGATGAAGAAGAAGGGATACTTAGATTCAACACCAATACACAATTCCTAGTAATCTATGCTGTAAAATATTTTCTCAACATTGTCGATCGTAAGCAAGATAGGCACAAAACCTCAAAATCAGATGATGGAGTAGAGCACACTGTCAGAGACTCCAGTAATTCCTACAAGGAGACATAGATTAAGAGAGAGTATACCAAACAAACAAAGATAAGTATTTTAATTGTCCTTTCTTATATATCTAATTGCTTAAATGATATTGTTCAGTTGTGTACATATTTATGTTCATAGATTTAGGAACTATATTATGCATGTTAGAGTGTTTGCATTGATGAACAACATACTAGTAATATGCATGTGATGGGTAAGTGGCCTATGGTGCTACATAACATTCCATTGTTGTTTATCTAGAATGAAACCTCTTTTCTAACATGTTGGGAGTAGTGCACACTCTTATTATGTTCTGGTAGAGATGGAAGGCATCTAGAAAGTTACCGTATGTATATGGGATATGGCAGAATGTTGTGTTGAAGCATTGGCTGAGATAGTTGCATGATTGTGTGACCTATGTCTTTATGCATAATAATCCATCATTATTAATATGTGTTGAAAATTATGAAATATCTCTAATCATGCAACTAAATTTGACTTGTAGGAAAGTATGTGTACAATCACCTACAAGAGAAGAATAATGAGAGTTGTTCCGAAGAATAAGTGATGATTATTTAGCAGCAATAATCATTTACAAGATCAAGCATTTTACAGAAGTACAAAGCAAGGTTCGTGATTTCTCTCAGAAGGAGGGAGTCGATTTTGACAAGACATTTTCTCTAGTGGCCAGACACACTTCTTCAATGGTGGATAGTACACTAGATAGATGGTGTAATTTAAGTAGAAGTGTATTCAAGAAACCTCTAGGGTTCAAGACTCTCTACAGAGAACCACATGTGCATAGATTGAAGACAACTTTGCACATGCTCAGAAGGCACACACGACATGATCAACTTGAGGATCACCTAGAGTGATGAGACCTCAATCTTTGCTACAAGGTTGAAGATGAGGAGCTCATATATGGATGCAAGAGGGAACTTAGAACAAAGTTCGATATCTTGGTATCCAGTGACCTTGAGAGATGACATAGATGGATACACATAAGATCAACAAAAGAGAAGGATACTATCATCTCCAATATGTCCCAATGCAAAAAGTACAACATGTTAATATGCAGAGGGAGGATAGTGCTGAGTTACAGAGGGAGCATGAAAGCTCTGCTTCAAAGGGAGGGACTACAACATAGATTGCAGAGACATATTGAGATACATTATCACTTAGCCTCTATCCATGGCAAGGGTTGTTTGCCTTAGTATCTCAGGGATATGCTCAAAGTGATATCGTATGTCGCCCATCACAAAGAGGAAATAGATCTTAGAGTTTGAGAATATTTACACGATTCTTGGGATTAGAGGTGTGACAGAATCCATATGAGAATTTCCTTAGTAAAATAAAATGCATGGAAGAAATCTTGAAGAGATTCAGGATGATGGATTGGAAGGACATGGCTACACAGATGGAAACAAACTTGAAGTTGTTTTGTGACACTACTTCAAAGACAGATGATGCCACAGTCACAGTCTACATGAAAATGGTTGGTTCGTTGATGTACTTGATGAACACAAGGCCAGATATATGCTTTTTAGTGAACACTTTGAGTCAGTATATGGTAGATTCAATTCATGTTCACATGATTGTGGAAAAGCATGTGTTGAGGTACCTAAAGGGTATGATTGATTATGGCCTCATATATGCGACATATCAAAGGATTTATTTGCATGACTATGTAGACTCAAATTGGGCTAGTAGTGTTATGGATAGGAAGAGCACTTCAGGGTGTTGCTTCAGTTTGGGGTCTAGCATGATTTCTTGGTTCAACAAGAAGCAGATGAGTGTAGCACTTTGTACAACCGAGGAAGAGTATATTGTAGCTTCTTCAGTAAGCTGTGAGGCAGTGTGGCTTTGGAATCTACTTGCGAGATTGTTCGAAATCAAGTTAGAGACAACTTGTGTGTTCTGTGATAACCAAAGTTGTGTGAATTTATCCAAGAAACCAATGTTCCATGACAAGTCGAAGTACATCAAGATCCGGTATCACTATATCAAGGATATGGTGCAGAGAGGAGTAGTGAAGCTCCAGTATATTGCGACATATGAGCAGATAGTCGATGTATTGACCAAGCCTCTGACGAGAGTGAAGTTTGAGTACTTCAGGGACAAGATTGGAGTTGCCTAGATCGATGTCCATCACAAGAGGGAGTGACGAGTCCATGTTGTCTTCACATCCAACATGAAAAAGGGATAGCTTTGTGGAAGATTTGTGGTCTTAACATCCAACATGAAAAAGGGATGGCTCTAAGGAGATGTGTGGTCTTCACATCCAACATGAAAAAGGGTTGTCTCTGTGGAAGATGTGTGGTCTTCACGTCTAGCATGAAAAAGGGATGGTATCGTGGAAGACGTATGAGAACTGCATCCAATATGAAAAAGGATTACCACTGTAGAGGTTTGCAACCAGTCTAAAAAGTGACTAGACACTGTACATGTAGATCCTAGCTGTGATGGTTGTATCACCAAGAGAAGGGTAGATCCTAGCCAGGTTGGTTGTATCATCAAGAGAAGGGTAGATTCCATGTGACTTGGTTGTATCACCAAGAGAAGGGTAGATCCCAACCGGGTTAGTTGTATCATCGAGAGAAGGGTAGATCCTAGCATGGCTTGTTGTATCACTGAGAGAAGGGTAGATCCCAGCAAGGCTAGTTGTATCACCGAGAGAAGGGTAGTTCCCAGTTGGGATGGTTGTATCACCAAGATAAGGGTAGATCCCAGCTGGGCTAGTTGTATCATTGAGATATGAGGGTAGCAACCAACATGAAAAAGGGTTGGTGTTGCACCAGGATGAGGGTAGCACCCAATTGGGCTAGTGTAGCACTGAGATAAGGGTATCACCCAACATGAAAAAGGGCTAGTTGTTGTAAAAACTTCTTATGATGTATAGATTCAAGAGATGTCACAAATCAATGGCCCAAGTACCAAGTTGCAACAACAGTGATGAGATCCAGTGATGATGTCCAGAGATGATGTCCAACGATGAGATTGAGTGATGATGTCCAGGGATGATGATTGTGACGAAAGAATACCTTCCTTGTTAAGAGGGAGTGTTGAAGAATGTAACTTTGGAAGATATTATTGTTGTGCTTTTATTGTATTATTGTTGCATCTTCTTCGGGAGATGTTACTGATGCACTCAAGGCCATGTAAAAGTTTTTGTAAGAATCAATGTAACATTTCCATTGTAATTCAGGTCAATAGTGCCCACAAGAAATATTATATAAATGTTATTTTGTGTCTCCCTAGACAAGTCAGCCATGTAAGAGTAACAAGTCAACCCTGTTAAGTAAAAATGTCACTCACTTAATGAGTATAAATACAGAGGGCGCTCCTTTCATTTGGACACACACTCAACTCAAGCAAGTGCGCGCGCATGTGAGAGAGAGAAGAGGTTTGTTGGAGAGAAGAAGTAGCTACTTTTATCTTTGGGGTTTATCTTATCTTGGGTTGGCATTGTTCTTTTTGACAGAATCTACACCGAAGAAGTTGTTGGGTTTTCTCCCTTGTGGTTTCCCAGATGAAAATCTTGGTGTATTTTTGTGTTGTTGTGCTTGCCTTTCCTTCAGTGATCCTATTGCATATGATTATGATGTTATAATGCACATTGTTTGAATATCTAACATAATAATAGTGGAAACATTAAAATTCTAACATTCTTTATGCATAGTTCTAATGAATCGTTGTGTATGCCTTGGCTACATGTTATCACTCGCCTTCTTTTGGTTAAACATGTTGTTTTCCACGAAGCCCATTATCAATGCATCAACTAAGAATTATCCATGCACTATCTACCAATTATATATGCATCAACTCCTAGTTATTTTTTATACTTTTTTATTTTATAAATTTTTTTTTATTTTGAATTTGGAAATACTACCATAAAATCGATCTGGACGGTACAGTTGTCCCATCCTCGTGCAATTTAGGAAAAACATAGGTGCTAGTCCACCCCAAATTATTAGATATAAACACCTATTGCTATAAAAACATTGACGTTCTTGTAAGACATCCCTAGTAAATTGCAAAAAAATTCAAACATGATAATATGATAATTTTATATAACATTGAAAATTTGATGTTTGTTAAAAACAATTGTTAAAAAAGAAGAGTAGCAAATTTCAATGCCTAAAATGACAAAAGGTCTTGTGTCAAAACTAATGTCAATTATAATTAACATTTTTTTGACATAAAATATAAAGTGAGGTAAAATCATTTGGTTTTGAGGAACGTGATGGATTGTTGTAGGCATTGACCATTTTGGGGAATTTAACTCCAACAAGATAGTGGAGGGGTAGCCTCTATGTGGATAGAAAGTTGATAAATGGAGGTGGGAGAGCTAAGTTATTTTCGACAAAAAATGAATAAAGTAATGACATGTAAGACACTACAGTTGGTAACTCTAACATTATATTATCGGCCTTCAAAGAGGGAATATTCAGATTTTTTAATATTATGATGTTTTGAAATGGTCTTGGAATGGCTAGAATGGTATTTTAAGTGCTAAAGAAGCTTATCAAGTATTGTATGATGATGTCGTGGCTAAAGACAACTGGTGGTATCGAGCCTATTAGCATTGGAATGCTCTTATGAAAATTATTATGTTTTCTTGGCTTGCCTTGGAGGATCATATCCTGACATGGGATAATATTTGTAAGAGAGGTAAGGTTGGCCCTAACATTTGTCTTATTTGTGGTTGCAATGCAAAATCAGTGTACCATATATTTGTATCATGTTCATTTTCAAAATCTACATGGTTTTATGTGTCTAAAACTTGTAAGCTTAATGCGATATGGGGGAGAGCCTCTCTTTCATATTGTTTTTTAAATTGGAAGAAATTTGCTCAAGGTTGGTTTGATCTTCCAAGTTTTATCTATTGGGAACTATGGAAGGATCGTAACATAGTTATACTTGAATATATAAGGCCAAATGCAATATGTATGTGTTCTAAGGGCATTGTGGCCTTTAGACAATTTTTTTCTCATATCTATAAATCCTCCAACAACTCAAAATGGTCGTCTTCAAAATTTTGACAAAATCAGAGGCTTTTTTTATGGCTCTTTGCAGAAAGGATCTTATTTGTGTCGAGCAAGGGTTACTGTTTGGACGAGCCTTTCTACCAATTACAATATATGGATGAACTGTGGGACAGGATCGAATACAAAGAGTGAGATCCTTTCTTTGTGGATGCTTCTTTTCTTCATCAAATGTTTGCATTTGGATGGTATCTAGATTTTTAGGGATTGCAAGGTGGTGATTGATTGGATAGTTGGTAAAAACGCTTTAAATATCCTTTATCTATCTTCTTGGATATCAAGTACTAGATCGTTCATTAAATATTTTGAGGACATATCACTCTCTTATACTTTCTGGGCTTTTAATCAGTTGGCAGATGATCTATCTAAGAAAGCTCTATTAGCTTATGAAGGTTATATATTTTATGAGTGTTGGGTTGATGGTCAGTTTTTTTCATTCGACAGGATGTTGGTTTATCATATGTAATTATTTGTTTCCTTCCCTTTTGGGTCCCTTAGGTTTTGGTTTTGATATTTTGGAAATATTTTGGGCATGTGTTTTCCCTTGTCTTCAGGATTATCGCCCATATTTCCTTTTGTCTATGGCCTCTCTCTACGATGGTGGTCTTTTGGCTCTATACTCGCCTCCTTATTTGTATTTATTGGTGTATCCTCATGTAATACCTTTGTTGTAATCTTCATATACTATAATAAAATATGGTATATATTTTTTCTAAAGAAAAAAAACTCTAACAAAAAGTTATGAAATGACTTAAATAGATTTCAAAATGTCTAGGGGTGTAAGTGAACATTAATCTAGTAATTGGACAAGTGATATTTTCTATACATATTATATCGCTAGTTTCGATGAATGTAATGTGGGCATTTTGATTGTGTTGTAGGTAATTATGAGAGTATTTCTCTTTTATCTATGGGCAAGATAAAGTACACGAAACTTGTGGTACATTTCCCACATTTTCAATAACAAGTATACAAGAAAGTGACCAAGTAAATCCTTTGAAAACCGTGCTCAAATAGTTTAGGTTCATTGGGGGCTTAAAATGAGGGAATCCTAACCAACTAATGCCTAGGCATTCCTAACCAACTAAGGCCTAATCAAGGGTATGGAACCCAAATCTTTATCAAGTCACTTAGAAGGTACCCCAAGTTGAGAACTCAAAGGCTATAGCAACGCTAACAATGCGACCAAGGGTTAAGAGAAAGGGAATATATGAAAAAGGGACATTGTCTAAGTGCAAGGAATAAAATGGATAGACCATGGTCATGCACTTAGTTTAGATAAAGTGAATATAGGGATGGTAAACGAACACAAATGGGTTGTCACAAGAACAAGTGAAAGGTTCTCACTATCATCGGTTGGTGTATGCATTATAGATACTCCTCACACCCACATCCAAAAGGGTGTATCTATGAAACGTGAGGAATACATACATACATATATAGTTCCAAGCATTAGACCAATTGGTTGAACTGTCCACCTATGATGATGGGGATGTCATAAGTTACAAGTTCAAATTTAGTGAAGGGAATTTGAGTTATTAGTTATTATTCTGGTTGGTGGTTGAACCACCCTTCATCTTGATTGTTTTCTATTGAGTAAATTACGAGAAACCCTAAGAGCACTTCCCGATGATCCATGGATAGTAAACATGGTAAAATGTCAGCTCTAATTATGGGGATCAAGAGAGTTGAATCCATGACCTCCCCAACTTTGGGGGAAGAGATCTCATGTCTGACTCATGATCAATTAAGGTCAACATTTATGAAAATTGTTGCACATTTTGAAAACGTTTTGGGACTCAATTTTCAAGGTTTAAGAGAATTTTTAAAGTGAAAAGTGGATTTCTATCCTGCTTATAACGTTTATGAAATTCATAGCTTAATATTTTAATAGTTTTTTAAAACACATATGATAGATGATGAGGCTTTAATTCACTTATAATTTTATAGAATGTGAAGTTATCTCTAAAATTTCACTCCCACTTGAATGGCACACCCTTATACAAAGGGCCAAGGCCAATTGTAAATCTTCAGTAGAAATATACACCCCTCAAAATTTAGTACGAAAGATATAGGAAATTTGTATCATGTGATGTAATGTATAGAGGCACGAATCACTTCTAAGTATGATATTCAGATTTGATGATTTTTTTCCTTCCATGAAATGCATATTTTATGAAGCTCGTTGTATACTTTTCTCTCATTTTAAGCATGGTACCTAGGGGAAACCGAATTCTTCAAAAGCTTGAGAATTTGTCTACATGGGGCTCAAGGCCATTACAAAAATACACTTGTTAAGAGCACACCATGTAGCTTATGGGAATTGGACCTCGATGGAGAGGATACCAATCATTCCTCCCAACCACCCAAGCTAACTCCAATCGATATTATTAAGCTCTTATGCTATGAAGAGAGCATGCAAATATGAGGAACACAAATAAGAGCTCAAAGATGTAACTCTACTTAACTAGCCCACCAACAAAGAAGTTAAAAACCAAAACTCATTGTAATCTTTTTGGACAATGTGACATAAGAACATAAATATTATGATATTGAGCTCTAATGCTATAAAGAGACGTTGCAAATGGAAGAACACAAATATATCAAATAGGTAATTCTGCTAAGCTTAATAATGAAATGTTAGTAACACTGTGAAACTAAAAGGGGGGTAATCTTTTACATGTGAGATTTGTTTGGGGGTCCTTGGTACCATAGTTTGATCACGGGTGGTTATAATTGATAGGTATAATGGTTAAGGGATTTGATACCTCAATATATTGGGTTTGATTTGCTCCAAAGATCTAAGAGAGCCACTCCACGTTGTCCCTATATCGTTGTGATAAATTATAAATTGACAATTTAGAATCAAGCCACTACGTTTTAGAATACGTGTTGTAAAATACACCCTTTTAAATCATCCAAATTATTTTTTATGATTGCCTGTCACTATAATAATTTAATTTTAGGGCACAATCTAAGTGAACCTAAAAATTAAGAACTCGTGTTTCCTTATATGAGGTCATATGTTTAAATTCATAAGGGGATAGGGTATGTACACCTTCGTAGACTTTAACAATCAAATCGTTCGTGGAGGGGAGCCCTTGACCCACAAACAAGGGGGTCTCATACACCAAATCAGTGTCTAGATAGGCTGCGACCTTAAAATATATTATTATTACTTATCATAAACCAAATCTTCCCTATTTAAAAAGATTGAGGCTTTTACTTTGGCCAAGTTTGTGATGATTGGAGATGGCACTAGATAATAATTTAAAGTTCTTAAACATCTAAGAGAGATGAACATGCTTTTGCAATTTGATATTTTGTGTTGAGTTTATTGCACTTGGATAAGATGATGATGTAGGATTTAAAGAGAATTTGGGATGGGTGGAGATGGCACAAAAGATAGTTTAAAGTTCTTAAACATCTAAGAGAGATGAACATGCTTTTGCAATTTGATATTGTTAATTTTGTATTGAGTTTATTGTTGTTGGTAAGAGGATGATGCAAGATTTAAAGAGATGATATATATATTAAAATGCTTACAAGACCATTAAAATTTGAAAACAAGTTTTAATGTGGAACTTAATTCTAACATAAAAGTATATAAAAACAAGTTTTAATGTGGAACTAAATTTTAACATAAAAGTATATTAATAAATAAACATAAATTACAATAACACATAAATAACATAGGTTAACCTTTAACCAAAATGTCTCATATTTAGTGTTTTTTTGTAAATTTTAGGGAACAAATTTCACATAAAATAAAATTGAGTGCTAGGCATAGTTTTGATGAAAGTGCCATGGATATAGATTTTTCATGTCCCTAAAAGCTTTTTGGTCTCTAAATGGACATTAAACCTCCAAAATTTAGTAAACAACTTGAAGTATACCAAATTTAGATTATTTAAATGATTGAATTATGAAATTGTGGAGATTGTTTTTGATAGAAAATATCCAACTCTTAATTGAATGATCAAGAAAGTGAAATTTTGAAGATTGTTTTTTTTTATAGAAAATATTCCACTCCAAATAATATTAATCAAAGACAATCCACAAAACATGATAATCATAGAGAGTAGTAAGGTGCTTTACACCCACCAAAAATTAAAAAGTAATTAATTAATTTTTTTGAGACAAAAAACTTAAAAAAAATAATTTAAAAAATCCATATTCTTAATAAAATAAAAATTTAAAATCAAATAAAAAGTTATTTAAAAAACTATTAATTCAATAAAAACACTAACCCACCTTTAAAAAAATACATTTAAAAAAAATAAAATTATAGGTTTTAGATACATCTATACCTTGATAGATATAACTCTTAGATACATCTATGCTAGTAGAATTAAAAAAAAATGCTACGTTAATGGAACATGGCACGATTTCACTCTGGCACGATTTCGCTCTCACATCAAAAGGAGGGGAAAGTAAACTTCATAATCAGTACAAAGAGCCTAAATCCGCAAAATAAACAATCTCCGGAAACGTAGGTTCTAAATTCAGATTTCATATGTTAAGGGGGAACGAAGTTCGGCTGTAAGAATTCTGGATCGCAGAAGTTATCAGTACATGTAAATTTCAATTTGCTGCCAAAAAGAAATGCAAGCGAGGGTTTGATCGCAGAGAGGATTTTGGGGTTTGAACGAGCCATTAAACATGTATCAGTGGAGAAAATTTCAGTTCTTTGAAGAGAAGGTCCCCGGGACTTCTGTTGCAGAGGAACTGAAAGAGAATGTGGTGTGCTGCTCTAGCGGCCGAGGCCGCATGGTGGTCGGATCAGAAGATGGGATGGTGCACGTGCTGGATCGGGGTTTAAAGCTCAATTACAGTTTTCAGGCTCATAGCAGCAGCGTCCGGTTCATTCAGCAGCTCAAGGTGCGGTTCATTTGAATGTTTTTGAAGATCTTTAATGTTAGGATTATTAAGGTTTTAGTGATGGTCTCAGAGATCTTTAAATTACAAGAATTTACTGGTTTTGTGGAAAATTACCTGTCCTTAAAATCATCGATTTTAATCAAACTTGGGTTTCAGGGGTATCTTCTTTCTCTTGGACATTTTTAAACAGAAACAAAAGAGGTTTTGTATTAAATTATTAAAGAATTTTACATCCGCTGGCTATACCGGGATGGTCATTTTATCAGCGGAGTTTTCATGGTTTTTTCTTTCAAATTCTGCTTCGCGTTTTGTCAAATTGCCAAACTTCCAAGAGACTAATACCCTACAGCAGGACACTACCATTTTAATATACCTTGTCTGATCTCAATTTTTTAAAACTCCTGCGACGTTGTCTGATCTCAACATTTAAGAAGTGCTGGTCGCACTTGACTGCTGAGGCGGTGCAAGTTGATCATTGATAAATATAATTGCCCATCCAATCCTAATCTTTTAGCTGCATCAACAGCAACTGCCAAGTTGCATTTGCATAATATTACCCTGGGGCCATTGGATAATGGCGACCTCTGCTAGTACCAAGGAATTTGGATGGCCGCTAAGCATTGCATTGGCTATGCCAAAGAGAGCTTCATGAGGCAACTGCTGCTCCCATTGAAGCATTTTGATGAGGAGACGTACCTCGTTTTCTAATAATATAAAATTTAAATTTTAAGAATCTACAGAATTTTCCAGCTATATGTGTCATTATTGCTATGTGAAGAATTTAATATCAATTTTGTTTAGTTGAGGACATAATTATAGTAGTCACTTAGTGTTTGGAAAAGTGTCCTGAGCCATCTCCAATCCTCCGAACTTGGAACGAAGCTACCACATGCCATATAGGGCTTGTAGCCTTCCACGACGATGCACAATGCTCCTCATATCCTGTATGACATTCTTCCACGAGTTGAATCTTCCATGTGGCCATCCTGCAAGGTGTCCACCATCCGGGCAAGAGATCTTCAACGCCCTAGGGAAGAACACTGAGCCAGTGATCATATAAGATCTATCATCCACTGAGCAATCCATCACAAGTGTGCATAGCCATTACGGATCATCTCTCATGCTACGATCCATCTTGGACCATGCAGGGTCTGAACATACACTATGTACCCCAAATCTCATGAAGCACCCCAAACATGGTGTAAACACTTTTGGAGTAACCTGAAATCCTTCTAAAGGGGTCAAAATCTTCTCTGAAAAGGGCCACATTTGCATTGGTAGGCCGTTGAATTGCACCCAGGTTGGGCAGGAACACTGAACAGATTGGTTAGCCGAGTAATCATCATACCTGGGGACTAACAAGGTATTATTATAAATCCAAGGCCCTTGTCACATTTCTTTTGGGACATGGGACTTGTAACGAATTGAAACAGAAAAAAGCCTTTGGTAAGGGTTCTGGTTTGGACGTAGTGCCAACCAAAGGCCCCCAGGGTTCCCTATCCCAGCTACAGATTATAGCTTCAGGGGGAACCCGCCCTGTAAAACACCCTAGCAGGGTTTCTAAGTTTCTTCCATTTAAGCATAGACACAGTATCATGCTGATCAACTGGGTTTTCTATAGTAACATAGCTGTCAGTTTCGTAATTACCATGTTGAATTCTGGATACAAACGTCCGTGGTGCCTCTGGCAGAGCCATTGCCTCTCCCTTCCACTGTCCTATCACTTTCCACAATGACAATAGTGTTTTAGGGCGACAGGCTAACCATTATGATGAAGGCCATGGCTTGTCAGGGCCAGCTAGGCCAGCAATGAATTTGAAAAGACAAGTTAAATCAGGGAACAGGTGCCATATCTAAAATTCATACCATACCCAAAAACCCTAATCATCTAAGCAACAGATATTCCAAGAGAAGAGCATCCAAAAACTCTGAAGTTCAGATCAGTTTATCATTTTTCTGAGAAAAACTTATGTGTTGTGCAAAATTGTCCATTCCTAATGTGTTTCTTTATATATCTACATGAACCAATTTAGAGGTTTGGCTTGTAAAATCCCTGCATCTAATGCTTTTCTATTGGCATAGGTATATATTCCTTTTTCATGTCTTCATTTATGGATAGACTTTACTTGGAAATTTATTTGAAAATGTTGGCCACAATTTTTTCAATATCATATAGTTTATTTGTAATTCTGTCTATCCTACATTCTACTTCCCTCTCTTTCAGTATGGTTTATTATCGAATACCTTAGATGTGCATATTTAGGAGGTGACACTCATGGCTTTTCCAGACCTGGGGTATTTTTTTTGTTTGATATCTACATGACTTGTCTACATTGTGGTAACATACAGTAATCAAATATTCTCTCTAGCCATAGATTTCTTTTATTGGCTACATAGTGAAGGAGCACTGGCTGGGCATCTTGAATGATTGGTTCATTGGTTCTTATAGGCATGCTAATGGCAATCTATTGAAGACTTCTGCAGACACATTGTGGAACATCACTAATTGCTAATTGATGTTTTTCATACTTTTCTATAACCAGTAAACAGTAAGGAATCCATTCTACTCTGTTTCCAGTATGTTTTGGTTTCTGTAATAAGCAATGCTAAAAAGTCTCCAATCAAAATCATTTTAGAAGATACAACTAGCATTCATTTATCTCAGTATACAAAGAGGATATACAGTTGGGCAAATCAACATTCCTAATTTAAAAAAAAAAGAAATTGGGCACAGTTTTCCAGTTAGCCATTGGAAATAGTTATTACAGCTAATGGAGAGTATATAAGAATATTGAACTGAGGCCTTGCTCCTGCAGTACAAGAACAACACTGATCATGTATGATAAAGCCAAACACAACTTTCCAACTTGGGATATTTTTGAGGCTTGTGGGATTCTGCAACATTTGTATGTCTTATGCCTGGCCTGGGATTATGGTCTGTGATTACTTGCAATGTTAATTATGCAATTGACAATTGTAAAGAAGGAAATGGTGATCCAAGCTTATAGTTAGCTATCTTAATCCATAGTCAGCTCAAATGTTATCTCTACCCTGATCCTGTTCCAGTCTAAAAAGGATAAAGTTGATGTTGAACACACACTAGGTACATTGAGAGTGGGGGGTGAATCAGTGTGCGCAGCTTTTATTACTTTTTCAATTTTAACAATCAACAACTTATTCAATATTATGCATTATCACATTATCATTATATCATCATCAACATTATTATTATCATTATATCATTATCACGTAAGAAACATAGCATGATACACAGTACACAAGATTTTACGTGGAAACCCAAGTCTTGTGGGAAAAACCATGGAAGCCTTATAATAATAGTTTTCCAGCAACAACTGGAAGGAGGCAACAACCCCCTTATTACAATGACTTCAATTCTTCAACTACAACTGGGAGGAGGCTACAACCCCCTTTCCTTTCCCTATCCTGCCACCCTGATATGAAGATAGAAAACACAACCGCACTGATCCTATGGACCTGCTAATCAACACCTGTACTATACTGCACAATCTGTACCACACTGCATAACCATTGCCACTACTAACCACTACTCATTATCTGATCATTGCTCATCAACTGATCATTGTCCATTGTATCACACTGCTCATCAACCTGTCCAATCAAGCTGTACCAATCAATCTGTTGCTCACATCAACTAACTTAATCAATCTGAGTCTGCACACTAAACTCAGTCTACCTGGGTCAAATCAACTGCTCATACAATTCAGCCAATCTGAGTCAAACCAATTGCACATAAGGCAACTTGTGCCAATCTTGCTCAACTGAACCAACCTGTACCAAGATGTTTGTGTACCTGTGCCAAATCAATCATATACTTGTGTTAATCTAATCAAGTGCTCTGATAGTCAACCAACCCTTCTTACTTGGCCGAGTTCATTAAGAGACACATTTGAGTAACCAAGAGACTTCACATACGGTCAACCAAACTCTGTCCAATCACACTCAACTCAATGACACCACAACCAACCTCAATCATGGTCAATGAATACTTGACAGTTAAACATGATATACCTCAACCAAATAACCTCAGCCAAGAAGATAAAAGACTTAACCAGCTATGTCCAACTCAATCAATCTCATAAACTCTTAGACACAAAATGATTTTTCATTCCACTCAAATAAAGTCAACAAGTCAAACAAATATCAAGCAAATAGTCACTTACAACACTGTCAAAGGTTGTCATTAACAATCAATAACAGTCCAACTCCTCTTAGGTCAAAGACACAATGATCAACACTTGTCAAACTAGTTTTCAAAGAAAACACTTAGGTTGATCAAAGAAATCACTCACTAGACATATTACTTAAATGTCAACTTCTCATCCAATACTACACTATACAACAGTTAAGATAAACACCAAGATCTATGACAACAATATCCAAGATAATCATCAAGATCACATCAAGATATATGCCAAGATAACCATCACCATAGCCTCCATAACATATTCAATGACTTCAAAGGTATATACCAATATAGAGGCTCACATACTAAGATCAAAGATGAACTCTATGCATGAGAGACATTTGCCATCACAAGAGAAACCCAGAAGCATGAACCATGCCTTTTTGAAGATCACAAGATGAAGAAAAAGTATAAAAACCAAAAGAAACTCTAGATCATGTCATCACATAGCCCTCATAACAAGCTTTCCAACGAGCCAAAAATTTGGTAATTCCGATTTCGTATGAGAAAGTTATGCCAATTTCAATGAAGATGCCCAAACATTTCTCCTCCACAAAATTTCACACTTTTCTTCAAGAGTTGCGAAATACCAAAGAGAGAATTGATTGATGAACAAATGAAATGTTTGATATTCTATTTATATAGGTCATGGAGGAAAGTCAGTACCTCAAACTGGGCCGACATGCAATTCAAAATTATAAATAATTAAATTCTATTTTGTTTGGTCGGCTGACCCAAAAAGGTGGGGTACACCAACTTCAAAAATTCATATCTCTTTAACTGTAAGGAGTTAGAAGATTCTCCACATATCAACGAAAATGGCTTGACGAGGACTATCTCCCTATGATGGGTTTATTTGCAAATTCTTGGTCTAATACCCTCTCATTCTTGAATTTGTGCAGGACATCAAGACTCCACACATGAAGGTGCCAAAGACTATGTTATTTTATGCATAAGTTCCAAGGTCAAAGGCTTTAATGGACATCATCAAAGGCACGAGGGATTCAATGGTCTTCACATCCACATACTTAACATCAACAAGGAGGAGGTCTCCACCATATACTCATCATATCAAGGGTATTAAGGACCCCAACATCGCCAAGGTGT
Organism: Pseudotsuga menziesii; assembly: GCA_001517045.1. NCBI lineage: Eukaryota > Viridiplantae > Streptophyta > Pinopsida > Pinales > Pinaceae > Pseudotsuga > Pseudotsuga menziesii. The sequence continues at coordinate 46,028 of LPNX010453789.1, forward strand.
GGGCGTGCCTAGACTTCTCCTAGGGTACCATGACCTCATTAAAAACACAAATGACCACATAATGGGTCATTTAGACTCTTTGAAGTTCTACACTTCTTTAACCCACCAAGGACTCTTTCTAGGGTACTAGGGCATAGGTTGTGGTACTGGGGAACCATAAAACAACTTAGGGTTACTCAAACACTCTCCAGGGTGTTTAGGGCTTTTTTCATTGTCGAAAGGGATCCAAATAAGGCCAAAAGGTCTGATTTGACATTGACTGACTTCTAACCCTCAAGGGGCACCGAGACACATCGACACACACTTGTTGGCATCAATGACAATTTAGTCAACAATCTCCTCGACACACACTTGTTGGCATCAATGACAATATAATCAACAATTGATTCATCTAAAATCCTAAGTTCAATCTAATCTCAAAGATGGCCACCTCAAAAACAAAAAGTGTTTGTGATTGCAGTTAATGGAAAAATGGAAACAGTTTATCGTAGTAATGTTGTTTACAACTAATGGATAGATGCCCAATACATATTGAACTGAGAAATACCGAATAGGGTATCAGTACATTCAGACTATTCAACACAAATTGTCAATAAGAAATTCTGCTTCATTCCTTTGACCAATTATGCCAAACACATATATGCAAAGTCAACACACCCTCAAGCAGATATAAACACTTACTAATGACATACTCCGTGCTCTTTTCCTATTACTTACCGTAAGATGGGTGTTATTGTTTGGCATTAGTTTTCAGAAGAATTTTAAAGAGCTCTGCATGTGTCTTGGGTGTCTTCCCTTTGTTGTTGGTTCTCCTTAGACTGCGTCATTGGTGTTATGCATGCTAGGGCTTTAGATCTTTTGTGTTTGTGTTGAGCTGCGTATGCTAGGGCTTTCTCTGCTTTCCAAACCCTTGCTGCATATGCTAGGGCTTCCTTTGCCTCAAGATACAGATCTTAATGGATAGAGAATGGCTACAATACGAGTAGAGCTTTCTTCAGGTTTTGTGGCAATCCTTTTGTGTGAACTTAATGGATACAAAAAGACTTAAGTCTCACAGAAGAGTGTTGAAAGAATGTAACTTCGAAGGATATTCTACTTGTACTTTACTTTATTATTATTATTCCTCCTTCGGGAGATGTCATTAATGTAAAAGGTCATGTAAAAGTCATGAGGTAAATCCTCCGTTGTAAGTCGGGTCAATAGTACCCAGGAAAGATTAATATAAATATTATTTTGAGTTTTCCTAGGTAGGTCACCCCTGTCAGTTTGATAGGTCGGCCCAGTTAGTTTAAAAGGTCAGTGAAACGATCAGTATAAATAGGGAGGCGCCCTCCCTCATTTGTACATACTCACTCACTCATGTATTGCGCAAGAGAGAGAAGGAGGAGGAGAAGTGTCTTTGGTGCTTTGTCTCTTATGCTAAGGTTTGGTCTCTCTCTCTTATGAGACCTTGTTCTTTGGGCATTGCATTCTGGAAATATATATTGAGGAAGTTTTGCTTGTTTTTTCCCTTTTGGGTTTCTCCAAGATAAATTGTTGTGTACCTTGTGATTGTGTTTCTTTCAAAGATCCTTTTTATGTTGTTTGTATTAAATGCCAATGAAGCTAGGACTTAAGCTATAACAACATATAAAACTTAACATGGTATTAGACTGAAAATAGTAGCTTTCACTGGGTAAATCTATCTCTCCTTCTTTGGACAAGAAAATTAGGGTTTCCTATTGAAGAGGATTTTTTGAATGCAAGTGACAATGGGAAGTGTGCCCCTCCTACGCGCATCTTTTGGCATTTGGATTGAAGTTTTTTAGTCGGCAGATCCTTTGGAAAGTCAAACCCTAGTTTGACTTGGAACCAAAAAACCAAAAATCCAGAACTAGAAATTGCAGTCCAGAATTTCCAAAGTCCAGCAAGGGTTAGAATTTGGATTCTTCAGAAACTAACTGTACCAGCATACTCACCTCAATCAAGCACATATTTTGGTAAGTTCAGTTTTTTATTTATGAGAAATTTCAATTTTTTGTTCTTCGAGACAAGATGCATCCAAGCACCAAGCGTGATGACAAGTTGGAAGGCATAAAAAACTTTCGTGCTTGGAAATACAAAATTGGACTCATTCTAGAAGAGAATGATCTTGCAAAGTTTATCAAGGAAGTTGTGCCGGAGCCCGAAGAAGATGAAGCAAAGGAAAGAAGGACATGATTAGAGCCAAGAGGATCATATCAGATTCTATCAAGGATCACTTGTTTCCTCAAGTGTCCTCCAAGGATACACCTAAGGAGATGTTTGATGCCCTATCAAGAATGAATGAAGGAAGAAACATCAAGCGAAAGATGAATTTGAGAGCCCAACTCAAAAGTACAAAGATGAGCAAAGGCAAATCTATGCATGAATATTTCACAAAGGTTTCTCAATTCAAAGAACAACTAGAAGCAATTGAAGACAAGATTGATGAAGATGAATTAATAATGACCGCTCTCAATGGTCTTACTAGACCATGGGATTCTTACATCCAGACAATTTGTGCAAGGAAGGAAAGCCTACATTTTGAAATCCTTTGTGAAGAGTGTGTTCAAGAGGAAGCTAGAGTAGCAAACCGAGAAGCACTAATTAGAGAAAACATTTTTATTTTATGATGCATGATTATTAAAAAAACATGTATTATGCCAAATTAGCTATAGAAAACATAGATACAACCATTTAATACGCAACATCAATCATCTAGGAGCTATGACTTGTAAGTTGTAACATTGTCATCAAATGATCAATCATCAACAACATTAACCTTCAAATTTCAACATATAATATTTGCCATCAACAAACTCTAAGAGTCTAACAGATAACATCAACCATAAAATGAAACAAATCATATCATATTTAAGACCAAAGAGTTGTAAGATCATAAGATGCAATCAACAATTTAAAGTTCAAACTTCAAATTCGGCCATAATGTTTACAAAATAGGCCATAATAAACATGAAATACAAAGTACTATGATACTATTTAGTAATCTACTAAGTTTTCCTCTTGCCACGAGAAACTTCCAATTTTTTTTCGTGTTCTAGGTGGAATAAGAACTGCTGGAAGTGATTGTGGAATATGAGAAGAAGATGAATGCCCCCACGGATTGCTGGACATTGTGAAGCTAAAGGAAAAACTCTTGCATCTGAAAACCTGCTGGTAGTTGAGAGTGACATCTTTGATGTATGAATTGGATTACCATCATGATCACCCAATAGTTCATCCTCCAAGCGCTCTAATGCAATGGTTCCATCCTCCACATTAGTCTCCTCTAGATTGTTGTCCCAAGTCAAAAATGTTTTATCCTTCTTGGCTGCTTCACAATAATGGGACAACAACCTCAAGTTGTAGTGCACATAAACCAAACTTTCAACCCATTCTACATTCAAACTGTTTCTCTTGACGCTGTGGATGAAGATGTAGGTGCTCCAACACCTCTTTGCAAAAGAACTGTTGACAACTTGTGAAAGTACGCTCACCGCCAATTTATGCAAATATATGGGACCACTGCCATACATGTTCCACCAGCGGATAGGATTAAACCTCTTTCGATCTTTGGTTGCATGCAAGGTACCAAAGACTCTATGTTCACTGATGTATTGGCTCAATTCACTCTGTACTTGATCACACTCCTCATCAGGGACCAACTTGTCTAATGCAAGCATATACCCGTTTTGCACCTCTGGATCTGTGTGTGGTCTTTTTCTAACTCCACCACCAGGTGCAGGTTGGGCCAACCAAGATGGAGAATAATATTTTGGGGTAAGGACATATGCAAGGACATGGAGTGGAACATTCAAATTATCCCACATTTTGACCACATGTTTATGAATATGGTCATACAAGATTGCATCTCTTTGCTCAACAATGCCTTTGATTTGACCAAGCATGCTATCCATTTGCTCATACACCCCCCCCCCAATCATCGACTGATCTGTATCTGCAAAACGAATAATACTATAAAAGGGCTAGGTGAACTGTTGAACATATTTAACCTGTGCCCAGAATTGACCATCAAGAACGGTGTCCTCCACCTCTTGAAAGTCATGTCTATCAGATGCGCTTGCAACTTTGTCTTCCAATCCCTGCCATGAATCACTTGAGACCATACTAGCCAATGCCTCTCTTACCTTCAATAGCCTTCCGAAGGTGAGGTAGTAGCTATCAAATCTAGTCTTCGCAATCTTCAATAGCTCCAACCTAGAGTGATTGCAAAAAATGTGGTGGGCCATGCTATGATTGGTGATAAATTTTATCATTTTCTTACCTCTCTTATACAAGGCACCAATCCATCGGTAACTAGGGTCCTTCATCTTAACAATATCGCGCATCAAAAGGTTCAATGTGTGAACCAAACACCTTGACCAAAATATGTTGGGATACTTATCCTCAATGATTGCTCTTGCTACCTTACAATTAGCAGTTTTTTATCGGTGATGACTTGAATGACATTGTATGGCCCAATCTTTTGAATGGTTTCAAGTAAAGGTTGTGCAATATTAATACCAATTTTGTAGCGATTTGAGTAGCCAGGAGCTGAAAGGAAGACCGCACCACTAGCAGACACAACAATAATATTTATCAATGGCTTTCCTTTAACATTTGTCCACCCATTGGCTACAATGGATACCCCATAGTTGGACCAATCATTTGTAAACTTTCCAAGAGCACTTTTGATTTTGGCTCTTTCCTTGTCAAGTCCCACAGTTCTAGCTTTGTCATACATAGGGCTCCTGTATCCTTTAGGGGCACCATTGATGGCTTGTACCATTTCATGCCTATAGGGTGAGCGAAGAACATTGAATGGCACACCACATGCATAGAGAAACCTATAAATTTTTGAATCCACATCATCTCTGCAACCAAGGTCAAGGAAATCTGATAATGTTTTTTCGCATAGGCGAGAATCCACTACCATGGGTGGATGATGACCCAGATCCACTACTAAACATTCTCTGTGGTGATTCAGATTCAATCCTTGATCTGTTGGAATTGTTTTGAGCGGCCTCTTCTTCAATCCTGTATTTATTTATTTATTTATTTGACACTTTGTCACAGGTTTTGACTCCAATAGCCTTATCTTGATGACATGGCATAAGCCCACACAAATGCTTTCTCACATTGAACCTGTGTAAGTTTTATTACAATGGAGGCATGTAAACTTCGTGGTTCCACTCCCTCTCCCTCCCCTAAGCCTTGTCACATACTTCCACAAAGGTATTGTGTCTTTTTGTTTTTGCCCCTCATCACTCTCAATTTCCTCGTCCTCATCATCCTCTCTCTCTTCCTCCTCCTCTCCATGGTATGCGCCACTCCCTATCTCTTCCTCCTCATCATTGCCACCGCCAAAGCTACTTCCCACCACCATCATCACGAGAATAATCGGAACCAAAAACAAAAACCACATACCCGTCATGTTTCCTGATGCAATATGAGAATCACTTCTTGCCTGCAATAGAATGATGGAGAAGAAGAAATGGGAAAGAGTAGGAAAAAAACACATACAAGATTTAAAATTTTAACTTAGTGAAATCTTTTTTTCAAAAGCAAACAAAGATTGGGTTTTTAGAGCCTACCTTTTTAGCTCTTCAAAGATGGTTGAATGTCTCTATGGAAGCCTTCAAGCTTCCTTCCAAGCTCTCACAAATAGAAGCCTTCAATCTCCCTTCCAAGCTCCTACAAGTTTGCTCTCAAACAACTAGCAAACCCACTCAAAGCTCTAGCAAGATAAATGAAAACAAGCAAATGAGGAATATAATGAGTCAAAATGGAGTCCAATAGTGCTTATAAAGGCTAATTGAACCCTTGCCAATCACTAAAAAACAATTTTTTTTTTGCAAAATTGAGAAAATTGGAAAAAAAATACCCTAACACGCGGAATTGTTTAGGGAATGTTTTAGGGAGCGATTATTTTTGCCTGGGATCACTGAGGGAGTGATGAGGAATTGCTATGGGAGCGTCGCTCTCTCATCGCTCTCGAGAATGGCAGGGAGCGTTTTTTTTCTCAAGGAATCGCGATTCCCAAAAATGCTCCTAGGAGGAATCGATGAGGAATCACAATTCCCAAAGGACGCTCCCGGGAGAAATCGTGATTCTGGGATTCAATTCCTCATCGATTCCTCTGGGAGCGCGATTTGGGAGTGATCCGCTAGGGGGGCTAGCCATTCCTTGCAGCGTAGGTCTCATCCTCTTGAGAAGTTTCAAAGAAATAAAAAGGGAGATTACAAGCAGAAAGACTTCTCTTATCAATGTTACCATTATGATAAGATAGGACACTTTGCCAGAAATTTTCCAACAAGAAAAGAAGAATATAAGAGGAGGAATAGCAAAAGACATCATGCTCTTTTAGCCGAAGAAGAAGAAGAAGAAGAAGAACCTCCCAAGAAGTTAACAAAGGAAGAAATTGAAGAATATATTTTATTCTCCGCTCTCTTCGGGTCTGACACCTGGAAATGACACATGGCTAATTGATAGCGGTGCTTCAAAGCACATGGCAGGTTAGAAGAAGACTCTCTCCAGTCTTGAAGAAAAGGACTTCCCTTAGAAAGCTTCACTAGGAGATGATTATCAATATCCCATCAAGGGAATAGGAGAAGCCACATACAAGCTTGATTCAAGAATCCCGATGAAGATGAATGATGTGCTATATGTGCTAGGATTGAAGAAGAACTTACTTTCTATTCCAGTGTTAGATAAGAAAGGATTCGGGGTTTCCTTTATAGATGGTGAAGTTCTTATGTGGCCTAGAGGAAAATATCTAGAAGATGCATCTGTCATTGGGACGAGGAAGGTGGCCTATATAAACTGAAAGGTCACTCAGAAGTAGCCTTGATTCATGCTACACGTCCATGTGAACTATGGCATAGAAGGCTTGCTCACATAAACTACAGAGCCTTACCACATGTGAACAAGGTAGTAACAAGTTTACCAGATCTAATGATTGATCATAAAGGAGTATATGAAGGGTGCGCGAAAGGAAAGAACATAAAGAATCCATTTCCGAAGAGCGACACTTAGGCAAAAGGAATATTGGAACTTGTTCACTCAGATGTATGCGGTCCAATGCCCTCAACATTTTTAAGTGGGTATGTATATTATGTAACATTCATTGATGCTTACTCTCGTAAGATTTGGGTTTACTTTTTGAAATCAAAAGATGAAGTGTTTGGAAAGTTCAAGGAATTCAAAGCCTTGGTAGAGAATTTTTCAGAAAAAAGATCAAGACATCTGGGTCAAATAATGGAGGAGAGTATAGTTCAAATGAATTTGGAAACTTTTGCAAAGATGTCGGCATTAAGAGGGAACTTACCATTCCCTATAATCCACAACAAAATGGTGTTGCTGAAAGGAAGAACCGAACCATTATGGAAGCAATGAAGACTATGATCCATGATCAAGATCTTCCTATGCACTTATGGGCTGAAGCAACAAGGACATTGGTATATGTCCAAAACAGAATATCCCATAGTGCACTTGGGTTCAAAACCCCTGAAGAGATGTTCACAGGCAAGAAACTGGAAGTAAGTCACCTCAAGATATTTGGTTGTCCAGTGTTTGTTCATATTCCAAAAGAGAAAAGAACCAAGTTCGATCCTTTCGGAAAGAAAGGAATATTTGTTGGATACTGTGAGGTCTCCAAGGCCTTCAGAATTTATATACCGAGTTACCACCATACGGAAATTAGCAGGGATGTAACCTTTGATGAATATGCAGCTCTCAAGAAATCGAGAAAGTGCCAACTTGAAGAAACATACGAAGAAGTTGTAGCTCCCAAAGCTGCAGAACCGATGAAAGAAGTTGTACCTTCTCCTGATGATGAGATTCTGGAAGAACATGATATGTTGGAGCCTCAAGAACCTCCCCACATGAATATTTCCCACAAGAGAAAGCCAACTTGGGCTCGTGAGATTATTCAAGAAGCTGAAATGTATGGTGCTCTAGAAGGCTCCTCGAGATAGAGCAAGAAGCCAAAGCCATTTTCTAGTTATGTGGCTTTGATGTGTGATCTTGTAGACAAAGAACCTACTTGTTTTGAAACAGTTGTTCAAAAGAGAGAATGGGTAGAAGCCATGACAGAAGAATACCAATCCATAATGAAGAATGATATGTGGGAAATAGTTCCCAAACTAGAAGGAAAAAATGTGGTATCTTCGAAATGGATATACAAGATAAAACATACAGTCGATGGAAGTATTTAGAAATACAAAGCCAGATTAGTGGCACATGGATTCTCTCAAAGGAAGGAATCGATTATGAAGAGACAGTTGCTCCTGTAGCAAGGTACACTTCTATTAGAACCATCATGGCACTTGTAATCAAGATGAAATGGAAGTTACACCAGATGGATGTGAAAACAACTTTTTTAAATGGTGTTATTAAAGAAGAAATGTACATAAAACAACCACAAGGATTTGAAGTTGAAGACAAAAAGGCACATGTTTGTAAGCTGAAGAGGGCTCTATATGGGTTGAAGCAACCTCCAAGAGTTTGGTATGGAAGAATCGATAGTTTTCTGACAAGCTTGTGCTTTATCAAAAGTAAGGCTGATTCTAACCTTTACTTCAAGGTTATGGATGATGAACCTGTCATATTATTACTGTACGTGGATGATTTACTCTTGACAGGTAATGAGAAGCAAATCTCAGAGTGTAAGGAGAAGCTCGCTGCAGATTTTGAGATGAAAGACCTTGGCTTGATGCATTATTTTCTAGGTCTTGAAATATGGCAGAGCCCAGAAGAAATCTTTTTTAACCAAGGGAAGTATGCAGTAGAAATCTTGAAAATGTTTGATATGTTGGAATGTAAAGCCATGGCCACACCCATGGATACAAATTTGAAGTTATTGGTTGATGCTTCGTCAGAGTTAGTGAATGTGACACTATACAGATAGATTATTGATTCATTGATGTATTTGACGAATACCCGACCATATATATGATTTGCTGTGAACACCTTGAGTCAGTATCTAGTTGAGCCTAGACGTGTTCACTTAGTAGCTGCAAAGCATGTGATGAGGTACCTGAAAGGTACGGTAGACTATGGTCTCAGTTATGGGCAGGAGTTGTCTCAGATAGAAAGAGCACTTTAGGTGGATGTTTCAGTCTAGGGCTAGCCATGATCTCATGGCTAAGAAGGAAGCAATCCAGTGTTGCTGTCAACGCTGCAGAAGCGGAATATATTGCAGCTTGTTCGGCCAGTTGTGAAGCCATATGGCTTCAGAAGTTGCTATAAGGTTTATTTGATCTAGAGATGGATGCCACCGTGATTCTATGTGATAACCAAAGATGCATGAAGACGACAGAGAACCCTGTGTTCCATGATAAGACGAAGCACATAGAAATCCGATATTTCTACATTCGTGACATGATGTAGAAGGGAGCTATAAAGCTCCAATATGTGAGAACAGATGAGTAGGTTGCAGATGTGTTGACTAAGCCTTTGTCTCGTGTGAAGTTTGAACACTTTCGAGATAAGTTGGGTGTTGTCCGTAAGGACTTCCCTCGAAAGGGGGAGTAGTATTGATGATACTATCGTATCCTGATCACAACAAGTAGCTCAGTTGGGATTGATCATCCTTAGATTTGATCCTGTAATTCCAAAAGGAAGGATTGTCTTAAATGTTGATCTTGAGATTTGATCTCGTAATTCGGAAAGGAAGGATCGTCTAGGATGTTGGTTGATGGACTTGATCTCGTAATTCCGCAAGGAAGGAGTGTCTAGGATGTTGATTGATGGACTTGATGCCGTAATTCCAAAAGGAAGGATCGTCTAGGATGATGATTGGTGGACTTGATCCCGTAATTTTGAAAGGAAAGATCATCCATGATGGACTTGATCCCGTAATTTCGAAAGGAAGGATCGTCCTGTGTACGTATGTGTCAGCTGTGACCGATATTGGTGGCTTCGTAAAGACTTTATCCCGTAATCCTGAAAGGAAGTATCGGATGAGTACCACAGATGTGTTGTCCATGTTCCCGTAATTCCGAAAGGAAGGGTCATGTCGGTTGTTGAAACTTGATACACCTGCCTCATTCTGTTAACATAGATGATGTTGCTCCAACCTTGAGTTGTTGATGATGATGTTGTTATACTTGTCACATGTTGTTGTTGATATTATTCCAACTTTATGCTGATGAGCCAATCTCGTGCCATTGTTGTTGATGTTATTCCAGCTTTATGCTGATGAGCCAACCTCATGCTGTCGTTGTTGTTGATGTATTGCTTTTTATACTAAAGATGTTGATGTTGATACTTCAGCTCTGTACTGAAGATGATGATGATGATGTTCCAACAATTCTATGCTGATGCAGATGATGATGCTCCAACTCCATGGTGCAGATGATGATGCTCTAGCTCTGTGCTGCAGATGATGATGATGTTGTTCACAACTTTCGATGATCTATAAATGTACGAGACAATGTTCCAAAAGATGTTGTTGATAATGCCTCCTCCTCCCTCCTTCTGATGATGTTGTGTAGAGCCACACCAGTTGTTGTTGTTGTCAGTAGAATACCCTTCTTGTTAAGGGGGAGTGTTGAAATAATGTAACTTCGAAGAATATTCTACTTGTACTTTACATTATTATTATTATTTCTCCCTCAGGAGATGTCATTAATGTCAAAGATCATGTAAAAGTCATGAGGTAAATCCTCCGTTGTAAGTCGGGTCAATAGTACACCCAGGAAATATTTGATCTTGTACCACAAATGTGTTGTCCATGATCTCGTAATTCCGAAAGGAAAGGATCACCTGTGTTGTCCATAATCCCGTAATTCCGAAAGGAAGGATCATGTTAGTTGTTGATACACCTGCCTCATTCTGTTGCCATAGATGATGTTGTTCCAGCCTTGAGCTGTTGATGATGATGTTGTTATACATGTCACATGTTGTTGTTGATGTTATTCCAGCTTTATGCTGATGAGCCAACCTCGTGCTGTCGTTGTTGATGTTATTCCAGCTTTATGCTGATGAGCTAGCCTCATGTTGTTGTTGTTGTTGATGATGTATCAGTTTTTATACTAAAGATGTTGATGTTGATACTTCAACTCTGTACTGATGATGATGATGATGATGTTCCAACAGTTCTATGCTGATGCAGATGATGATGCTACAACTCCATGCTGCAGATGATGATGCTCCAGCTTTGTGCTGTAGATGTTGATGCTCCAACTCCATGCTACAGATGATGATGTTCCAATTCCATGGTGCAGATGATGATGCTCCAGCTCCGTGCTGCAGATGATGATGATGTTGTTGAAAAATTCCAATGATCTATAGATGTACCAAACAGTGTTCCAAAAGATGTTGTTGATAATGCCTCCTCCTCCCTCCTTTCGATGATGTTGTGTAGAGCCACACCAGTTGTTGTTGTCGTCGTCAGTAGAATACCCTTCTTGTTAAGGGGGAATGTTGAGAAGAATATTCTACTTGTACTTTACTTTATTATTATTATTCCTCCTTCGAGAGATGTCATTAATGTAAAAGGTCATGTAAAAGTCATGAGGTAAATCCTTTGTTGTAAGTAGGGTCATTAGTACCCAAGAAAGATTAATATAAATATTATTTTGTGTTTTCCTAGGTAGGTCGGCCCTGTTAGTTTGATAGGTCAGTGCAGTTAGGTTAAGAGGTTAGTCAAGTGTTTAGTATAAATAGGGAGGCGCCTCCCTCATTTGTACACACTCACTCACTCATGTATTGCACAAGAGAGAGAAAGAGGAAGGACAGAGAAGGAGGAGGAGAAGTGTCTTTGGTGTTTTGGCTCTTATGCTAGGGTTTGGTCTCTCTCTCTTATGAGACCTTGTTCTTTGGGCATTGCATTCTGGTAATCTATATTTAGGAAGTTTTGTTGGGTTTTTCCCTTTTGGGTTTCTCAGGATAAATTGCTGTGTACCTTGTGATTGTGTTTCTTTCAGAGATCCTCTTTATGCTGTTATTGTGAAAATGTATTAAATGCTAATGAAGTTAGGACTTAAGCTATAGTAGCATATAAAACTTAACAAAGAGACAAATGAAAGGAATAGATGTTCAATTTGAAATGATTATGAAGATCCATTTCGAGGGTTTCCATATGATGGCGAGGGAGGTAAATGGTGATAGCGATATTGTTTCCTTTGTTCTCTTTCGGGGCTCCAATCGCATTCATGAATATTGTTTGCACACTTAGTGGCTTTCCTCATTCTATGGTTGTTTGGTAGACATGGGATTTAAGGGAGTTTGCTGTGAGAAGAAGAGTACCTCCATCACTGCCAAAGGTCGTTGTGAAAGTGATGAAGAGTACCTCCATTATTACCAATTTCATATACATGCCCCCCAATACCTATATCCTTGCTTAAAATGAAAAATACCCTTTGACCACTTAATACTAATTGATATATTGGCTTTACTTTTCAGTATTTTAAAACTGCCAATATAAACACATGTGCTAGGCTATTGCAGAACTAACAAACCCCTTGTGACAGTGACAGAATTCTGCACCATTCCAGCAATTGGGCTTGTGTTTCTTCTTTTTCTTTTGGGTTAGTGCCCTTGTAGGGGCAATCTCAATTTTGCTTAAGACAAGAAGAGGCCAGGGGACCATTGTTGAAACAAGATTTGCACCAAAAGGCAACTTGTTTGTAATCCAACTTTTGTTTCTAAACTACTCCAACATTTGAAAGCATTTTCCTTCGAAGACCAGGTTCCAAATCCACCTCCATGCAAATCCTTATGGAAAGTGGAAAGATGTCCGGAAATAGACTCCAGGGAGATTGAGATGAACCTTCCAAAACACCACAAATTGCCTAAAGAGAATCTAATTCTAAAAATGCAAAGGGAGGTTCAGATTCCTTACTCAAATTGGAATAGAGGATAAGACCTAAGAGAAGGGATGAAATGATCAGTGCCAAGGTCGCATGAATAAACCAGTGTGGCCCCAAAACCAGGGACCTTTACAGAGAACTTCACAGAGAACTTCTTCTCTATCTTTGAGTAGAAAGAGCTTCCATGAATTGGAAAATCCAAGAATGGAGTTCAAGAAGTTTTGGCCAAATACAGTCGAATGACAAATCAGCCCCATGGAAGCTGTAATAAGATTCTTTGGTTGTAACCACTAGATGGTTGAGCTTGCCAAAAGGAGCATTTGGGTATTTTTCCAGAAAGACCCCCTCACACCATGCGAGGCAATGAATCCATTAGCGGCAATATCTCTGAAGGATGGTGGTGGGGTTAAGGAAGGATTCGCCCCCTTTTGGATTGAAAAATTTGGATCATGATCGTTGAAGGCTTTACACATCCTTTTTAGAAGGAGCATCAACCCCCTTTAATGTAAGAGGGGATGCAATCTTCCCATAACCAACTATTAGTTTTTTGTAGCTCAGTAGGTACTTCTGTGTTAGCGGTGTCTAGTAACATAGAAGGAACCGAGGTGATTTCTAGACATGTATTGTAAAGATGGATTTATAACACCTCATGTAAATGGTATTAGAGGGTCCGTGGTATAATGTGTCCTATGGTATTGAAGGTCCCATGGTATTGGGTCCATGGTATTTGCATGAGTGTGAGATTATAAAAGAAGCCTTATCGTATGAGTTCATAATTATAGTTGCAAGAGAAGGGTTTCCTCTTGTAGTGAGCAGTCCAGATCTAAGTTTGAGATCACAATTTTTCTAGGAGAGAGTAACTTCTTTGTTGTCCTAAGTCACGGGACCCGAAGGACACAAAAATACAAGTGTTTGACACGGACATGGTGAACCCTGGAATCAGGGCATTGAGGACACACACACACACATATATATATATTTTAAAATTATATATATTAAAAATAGACATATAAATCCATTTTTTTTTAGAAACTAGAACATTTACAAATATTCAATAGAAAATACTATTTAGAATCAATACACATTACACAATTTGTCATTCACAAATCATAATGAGACCCAAAGATGATAGCTCAAGATGTCGAAACCATATTTCTCATTAAGTCATCAAAATCAAAATGTATTGCGTAGATGTCAGAATGCCAATGGCATCTAGTAGTAGTAAATAGTAAATACAAAAAGGGGTAGATCATAGATGAGATCAAGGGGCAATTAGTAGTAGTAAATAGTCCTCCATGCTTGAATCAACAAACTCATTATTGCCTTGACCCTCTTCTTCCTCCTCCTCTCTGCCCATTCGACAATCCACATCTACTGGTGTGGAGGATGACCCCTCCATAGGATCATCATCATCAAAAGTGTCTGGCTCTAGCACTGGATCATTAAGATCCATGTTGGATAATGCTAACTCAGTATTGTTGTCCAAACCCATATCATCAAGAAAGACATCCCACATCTTTGTCTTTCCCTTCACCCAATCCTCCCTCTTCTTGTAAATAAGATGAAGGTTGGAGTGCACATACACCATTGTCTCTGCCTTGGTTTGCTCAAGCCTGTTTTTCTTCAAACTGTACAAGTTCCCATATGTGCTCCGATTCCTCTCACAACAAGAGGATGAAGTAACTTGAAAGATGAACCTCAAGGTTATTTTCTGTAGAATAGGGCATGTTGCCCCATGAGTTTCCCACCAAACATAGGGTTTCTTAACCCCCATGTCTCTAAGCACCTCATAGCCTCCAAATCCCCCACCAGAAGTGGAAAACTCTACAAATCCCTCCTCCACCTCATAAAGTATGTCTCTATCCTGAAGTAGCCGTCTAAATGCTATGTTCCTCCCCTGTGAAATCTCTCCATCCATGTGAGGGACTCTTTGTGAGGGCCTCGACCCACCATTGAGCCGGTCATGACTGTAGGTCTTGGGGTTCAACGATTGGGCCAAGCAATGCAAAGGTGTGCAATTCTTATTCCATTTGTAGATATGTATATCTTGTATGGTGGACCATAAGTTCTCTGCCGATGTCTCGTACTCGACACACATTCTCCATAACAATGGTCCTCATGGACTCAATCATGGAATCCCACCCCTCATAAACATCTGCTAGGATGGCTTGGTCCGGGTTTGTAAACCGCAACAAAGAAATGACCGGCTCCATGATCTTAATGGTAAGATCTACCCTTTCCCACCAATCATCATCTAGCATCAAGTACTTTACCTTCATTGAAGTAATGTGATCTATTTTTCTCCAAAAGGACCAAAACTCCAAAATAACCATGGACCCAAGCAGTTTTGATCTCCCTCAACCTCTTGAGCATGATGAATGAGGAAGCAAATGAAGTATTTGTAATCTTTAACAATGGAAGATGTGTGTACTCTTTGTAGATTGTGAGGGCATTGGTGTGGTTTTGTACAAAGCAGTTTTATTGGAACCGGTCCAGTTCAGGCAAAACCGGCTGGTCTGACCGGTTTACAGGGTTTTCCGGTCAAAGCCCTGAACTGCTTGGGCCTGATTTTGAGCCTGAACCGGCTTGAAACAGACCAAACCAGATTGAACCGGCCTGAACCAGACCAAATCGGACTAAACCGGTTCGGTCTGTACAGTGCCGTATGGAAGCCGTCCAAGGACCCACATAACTCAAATTTTGGTTCTAAACTTCAATGATGTATTTTGGTTTAGAACTTTAGTGATGTATTTTGGATCGAAACTTCAATGATGTATTGCACTCGATGATATTTTGTTTATTTGCACCTATACTTGCTATATATATGAGAAACTTTGCATATTTGTGTATTAATGGTTTGAATTCATGTGTATGCACATGAATATATATGTTTTTTTACAAAATATGAATATTTTATGTATTATTTTGTCTACCGGTTTTTTTCTGGTTCCGGTTCGGTTCACATTTTGGGCTTTGCCGGTTCGATGACCGGTCCGGTTCTGATAACATTGGTACAAAGTTATGGATATGGCATGCATCCTCAATAAGGTTGCTAATCCATGTCACATCTAAAGCAATAGATTTCAGTGCTAAATTCAAAGAATGGACAATGCAAGATGTCCAAAGTACCTGTAAGATCAGTAAAAGCAAGTATAAATGAGTCTAGACTCTACATGACTACAACTAACAACTCAAATGAAAATCTATAAATTGACCTTTCCCCTAGGGCCTAGATGAATATTGTGCCAAATTCAAAGAATGAGCAAATTAGCAATGCAAAGTGTCCAAAATTAAAATACCTGTGGATATTTAGCTTCCACAATCATGCCAACAACCTTGCAAACAGGTGCATTGCCCGTGATGATTTGTACACAAGAATCAACATCTACGTCTTCAATGACTTTGATGAACGACTAACCCATATACTGTGCATCCTTGTATTTCCCAAGAGCATCCATCGCTTTCAAGAACACCGGTCCATTTTGGGAAGACACCATGAAATTGATGAGTGGATGGCATGCTGCATCTGTCCATCCATCGGAAACAATACTGACACCAGCTGAGGGCCATTTGTTAGAAAATGTGAAAACAACAACATCAACAATAATATGATCAATTAAAGAATGACAAAGCACAAAAAAAGTGTGGAGCTCGTTTAACCACGATGATAACTAATCATCTCCCAACTACAAACAAAATATTGTCTCCCTCGAGCTCGCACTTTCCAATAGAGATAAATCATTCAAAGATAGATGTTCATCCAGATAGTAGTAGCACAAAACCAAAACACAAAGAGAAACTTCTCCAAGAATGGAGAACCCCAAAATAGTCTTCGACTAGATGTAGCGAACTTCTCTCTCCTCTTGAGCGAACTTGCTTGAAGGCTTGATGTAAAAGTGAATGAAGTGCGACGCCTTTTATTTATAGTGTAAGTTGCTTGCATTTTAATTTTTATTTGGGGACAATTGGACTTGCTGAATCTTCTTCTGGGCGGACTTGTGTTCTTTACTAGGGCCGACTTGTGTGGATGTGCCTCATGCAACTACTACAACAACACTCCCTCTTAGCCAGGGAGACATCATCAACAACATCAAAGTGAAACACATTTGGATATCATCGGTACATCACAACTATCTCGAATATCTATATATCATAAGGAAGGGCTTCCAACACAATCTTGGTTGGTCGAAAAGTGTTTGCATGCATCAACTCCACGTGCCTCAGCTCAACCCAGTTCGTCGGGGAACATGCACCACAGAGTTAACACAGAACTCATATTGATTCACATAGAACCACAGACCACACAGGACAAGATGTTCACATAGAATCCTTCGGAGTCCACACAGAACTCATATTGGTTCACACATAACCATAGTCCACACAGAACTCATATTGGTTCACACAGAACCACAGTCCACATAGGACAGGATGTTCACACAGAATCATCCGGAGTTCACACAAAATCACCATCCATAAGTGTAGGACTCAAGAGTTCACACATAATCACCATCATGGTCCACAGGTGTTCACACATAATCACTGTCCACAAGTGTTCACACAGAATCACCATCCACAAGTGTTCACCTAGGACTCCGGAGTTCACACAGAATCATCATCACCGTCCACAACGTCTACAAGTGTTCACACACACAAGGCTCAGGAGTTCACATAGAATCATCGTCATTGTCCATTTGTGTTCATATAGGATTCGAGTTCACACAGAATCACCATGACCGTCCACAGGTGTTCACCAAGAACTTCAGAGTTCACACATAATCACCATCATAGTTCACAGATGTTCACACAGAATTCTCGCCCACAAATGTTCACCTAGAACTTAGTTGTTCACACAGAATCATTGTCATAGTTCATAGGGGTTCTCATAGAATCACTGTCCATAAGTGTTCACACAGAATCATTGTCATCGTTCACAAGTGTTCACATGGAATCACTGTCCCTAAGTGTTCATACATAACTCAGGTGTTCACTCAGAATCATCGTCACTTTCGTAGGTGTTCACATGGGACAAAGAGTTCACACATAACTCATCCTGCCCTTTCAATGAGGGATGTATTCTCCACTACACCAAGCTGTTCATGAAAGTATGCAAACTTTATTCTGGGAAGCGAATTGGTAAGAATATTTGCAGTCTTGTCGTTCGTCGAAACATACTGTTGCTCGATCACACCTCTCTGCACCATATCACAAATGTAGTGTTATTGAATCTCAATATGCTTTGACTTGTCGTGGAATACAAGATTCGCTGATAGCTGCACACAACTTTAGTTGTCACAGTGAATCAATGTTGGCTCTAGAGTCCGGCCAAACAATCCCACAAGGAGTTTTCGAAGCCATAGTTTCTCGATCTAGAACACATATGGCAATATACTTGGCCTCTACAATACTGAGTGCTATTGAGGTCTGCTTCTTGCTGCACCTTGAAATCATGGCAGATCCCAGATTGAAGCAACAGTCGGAGGTGCTCTTCCTATCCACAACACTCCTGGCTTAATCAGAATCGAAAAATCCCTGCAATCTCAAGTCACCACCTGAAGCATATCGCAGGCCATATCCCACAGTGCCACACAAATATTTCAACACATGTTTTGCAGCAACCCAATGTATCTGTCTCGACTTGCTCATAAACTGGCTGAGGGCACCCATTGCAAAATGTATATCTGGTCTAGTGTTGACAAATATATCAAAGATCCAATCAGTTGGCAAGTAGAATCTCTCAGCTTCTTCAGATTTACATCCATTGGTGTGGCCATGGACTTGCAGTCCATCATACCAAATCTCCTAAGTATGTCAATAGTGTATTTTTTTTGGCTTAGGAAAATCTCATCATGCCTCTGCCATACTTCTAATCCCAAGAAGTAATGCATTAATCCAAGATCCTTCATTTCAAACTTAGAGGCTATTCCTTGCACCATCCAATAAGTTTCTCATTTCTGGTGAGAAACAAATCATCGACAGAGTACTAAAATCAGTGGTTCACCATCCAGAACCGTGTAGTAAAGGTTGGGATCTGCATCACTCTTAGTGAATCCTAGACTCACCAAGCATTTGTCTATTTGAGCATACCAAGCACGAGGTGCTTGCTTGAGTCCATATAGGGCCTTTCTCAACTTGCATACGTGGGACTCCTTCCCATGGATAACAAATCCCTCTGGCTACTCGATATATACCCTATTCCTCGATCACATCATTGAGGAAGGTGGTTTTATTGTCCATCTAATGCAACTTCCATCCCATAGCTGAATCAATAGCAATGATGGTCCCAATGGAAGTGTATCGAGCCACGAGAGCAAGTGTTTCGTCATAATATTTTCCCTCTTTATGAGAGCATCCTCTAGCCACGAACATAGCCTTATGTTTCTCAACATTGACATCTGTTCCATGCTTGATTTCGTATATCCACTTGGAAGTCGCTACTGACTTCCCCTCGGGTCTCAACACAACATCCCACACATCATTCTTCATGATGGATTGGTATTCTTCCATCATGGCATCCTTCCATACATGTTAGCTGGAAGCCTCCTCATAGTTGGTGGGCTTTGTATCAATGATGTTGCTCATTAGTGCTACATAGCTCGAGAATCTCTGAGGTCTCTTGCTTTGTCGGAAGGTACCATGGGGAGCTTCATGTCCCTCTACCTCCTGCAATGTTTGTTGTGCCCATCTAGGTCTCTTCCGACCAACTGTAACATTTTTGGGAACATCAACTAGCTCTACTAGATCAATGGGATCGACCGGCTCAACATTTCACCTGACTCCCTCTGAATTACTGGAGGGGGAGATGAAACCATCTCCTTTGGAGCTACAAGCTCCTCACCATCAATATCCATGTCTGATTCTCTTGCCTTTCTAAAGGCCACTTTCTTTTTGAAGGAGACATCTTTGTTGACTTTGATCTGCCTCGATATTGGGATGTAAATCCTGTAAGCCTTTGAAGACTCATTGTATCCCACAAGTGTTCCCTTCTTGCCCGAAGTCTCTAACTTCGTCCTCTTTTCTTTGGGCACATGAATGTAGATTGAGCAACCAAAGATACGTAAGTGGCCCACCTCAGGCTTCACACCTATGAAGGTTTCTTCTGGAGTCATGTCCTTTAAGATTTTATGTGGACACTGGTCTTGCACATATACTGTTGTACTAGAAGATTCTGCCCATAAGAACATAGGCAGACCATATTCATGTATCATGCCTTAGGCTGCCTCAGTAATCGTCCTGTTCTTCCTTTCTGCAACCCCATTCTGTTGAGGGTTGTAGGGAACTGTGTACTCCCTCTTAATTTTTGCTTCCTTGCAGAAATCAATGAAGTTTGTAGAGGTGTATTCCCCTCCATTATTTGATCTCAAGACTTTGATCATTTTTCCCGACAAGTTCTCGACTTGTGCCTTGAATTCCTTGAATCTGCATAACACCTCCTTAGATTCTTTGGACCTAAAGAAGTAGATGCAAGTCTTCCGAGAGTGATCGTCAATAAAGGTTACGTAGTAGTGATATCCACCCAATGAGACAATTGTCATGGGTCCACACAAGTCAGAATGTACTAGATCCAAAATCCCTTTGGACTTGCTCTTGCTGCTTGGAAAAGATCTCTTGGCTTTCTGAATCTTGCCAAGTGCACATCCTCTACAAACGCGATCGTGATCTATGTTGAGTATTGGGAGTCCCGTCACCATCGTCCTCAAGGATGGAAGAGCTCTATAGTGTAGATGAGCGAGTCTCTGATGCCATAGCTCACCTAAATTGGTAGAATCATGTACTAGTGCCTGAACTAGTTGTTTGCTCAACTTGTATAAGCTCTCTTCTTGGACACCAATCACACATGCTGTATCAATACTAGATGCCTTGTGCCATGCAAGAACTTGTCCGTCAGAGAATATAACTTTATAACCCTTGTCTTCCAAAGATGATATGTTGAAAAGATTTCTTTTCATCGCAGGTACATATAGTACATCATTCAAATGTAGTGTATTATTAGACTCTAACTGGAGGGAGGTAGCCCCTGATCCCTTCATAGTATATCTCGCATCGTTTCCAAGTACCACTCGAAGATGAGACTCTTTCTTAATCAAGTTTGAAAGATTCTCCTTGTAACCTGTTATATGTCTGGATGCACCACTATCTATTAGCCAAGTTTCACTAGTGGTGGGAACCGTACCTGAGAGGGCTAAGATGAAAAGAAATTTTGTAGCTTCTTCATTAACACTCTTCATGGGAAACTTAGACTTGGAAACCCCATCAAGTCTAAGTCCACCCTTCATGTTGATCTTCTGACTTGCAACCTGAAGAACAACTTCAAAAACCCTAGTAGGAGCTAGGTCAAAGATGAAGTATGGAGCTTGTAAAATTGAAGCCACAGATGGATGCACCCTATTGAGGCAGAGTTGGAGGAAGGTAAGATCGAGCAAAATCTGTGGGCTGAAAAGCTAGATCCAAGAAGCCTTAGGTCTTGATCTTGGCAGTATTAGGTCAAAAAATGGAATTTGGCCTCCACAGAAATATGCGCCCTAAGAGGGCAAGTTGTTTTATGCTCCTTTCAAGATGAATTGAGGTTGAAATCACACCAAACCGTGGAGCTCTAGTTTTCGACAACGACTTATTTTAGCACTGCTCTGATACCATGTTAGAAAATTTGAAAACAACATAAACAATAATAGGATCACTAAAAGAATGACAAAGCACATAAACAAAGTGTGGACCTTGTTTATCCACAATGATAACTAATCATCTCCCAACCATAGACAAAATATTGTCTCGCTCGAGCTCGCACCTTCCAATAGAGATAAATTGTTCAAAGATAGATGTACATCCAGATAGTAGTAGCAATGTTGCTTCCTTTCACGCACCTTGGGTGAGTTAGTGTGGCTTAAATCTTCAAGCCACTGGGTGCATCCTTGGGGGCAACTCTCAAGTTGAGATACTGTCACTCAACACTCAATTCTTTCGTGTAGGCCAAATCCTAGCGAAGCCAATGGGGGTGGCCCCTCTGAAAAGAATCTAAGGCTTTTAAGCTAAGAAACAAAAGATGAAATTAATATACGAGTTTGAAAGTGAACCATTGAGACAAGACTTGCAAAGTTTTAGATAACTTCGATAGCATATGAAATTTAAAGCATTCACAACACATTGATTAATTTAAGCAGAAAATAAAAATTGTAGATCAGTTATGTGGAGTCAAATATTGCTATAAAGGGAAATGTTGTGCAAGTGTATCTTGGTCAGTTTTAGTTATTATGGATTAAATGGATCAAGGGGAAAAGGGGATTCTCGATATACTCGAAAGTACTTGGGAATATGTTTGGATTTCAACTAATGTTGCTTCGCACAAGGATGTGTGGGGTAGATGGAGTCATGGGGGTGTGTCCAACTACACCAAATGAGGGTGTAGCCTGACGGGGCCCCGCGGTCACTTTCTAGTTGTTCCCGCTTCTTTTGCAAAATTTTCCCACGAATAGTGAAGCTTCAAAATGCCAAATTTTCGTATGTACAAGGGGAAGTTGATTTTATTAAGGTGAGTTGCTTAGTTAGATGTGAAAAATTATAAAGTGCACACTCCTGCTTTTGGTTATCCCAAAGCTTAGGGCGAACCTGCGATGGGTAAGAGCATACACGGAAGGGGCAGATTGTTTATTCCAATTGAGATTGTGAAAACGAAAGCAAAGTATGAAACTAATTACTACAACCAAGAGTCTCTTTCAAGCCTGAAGGCCATACTCGGGAGAGCAAGGCTGGGTTAGTATTCGTTTACTTTTGCAAAATAAAAGCTAAAAGAAAATCAATCTAACTAGAGCAAAACTATTCTAAGGTTTAGCATCAAGAAATATAATGATACAAAGCATTTAAGCAAACCATCAAGGAGACAACACAAATCCCCAGGGGGGATGGGGTGCAGGCGCTTTGAAAGCCCATTTGCTTTTCTTTTATTATGATATTTACAATGCTTTTGAGGTGGATGCTTTTGGTCCTTATAATTTTGGATCCAAAGGCTTAAAAGGTTTTATGAGTGAGATAAGATCAAGAAAGGTGCTCCAGCAGGTCTTTGAATATCTTAGAGCTTTGATTTTCCGGTAGCACTTCTCCTTATCTTGTCAATAAAAGACAAAAACCAGCCACCTATTATGCACCAAATGTGCTAAATACAACATTAAAAGCATACAATATTTAAGTACTGAATGATCGAAAAATATGCACAAAGTACTTAACAATACTAGATTTATTCTAAGAATGATGCTTTACAATTCTAGATCTAGAAACATGCTTAAAAAGATCAGCCTTTAGATATTCTTTGAAAGAGAAACTAAACTACTCAAGCATGTGAGTAACTGTAACCAAAGGGGAAAGTTTGATTAAAATTGAAGGAGAGGGAGATAAGGAAAGAACTCAAGCTTGGGAATGCTTGGGCTATGGAGTCCATTGGTGGAGAGTAGAGGAGCTATGCTTCTCTAACAATGAGTTATTGGAGAGTGAGAGAAGCAAGCAAGATCTCACACAAATCCAAGAGAAGCACATGTAAAACACCTTCACACTTGCTAAGAGAGTTGTCAAATCTAGTAAAAATTCATGCTAAAGACAAGAAGAGCATACCCATAAGCTATGTCACAGGGTTCGCTGAACCTAAACCTCCAGGTTCGATGTTTGGGGAACCTTAAAAAAATTTGGAAAATTCGTTAAGGTTCGTCAGGGTTCGTGCTCGTTTTCGACGGTTGTTTTTTCAGTTTTCGCCTAGGGTTTCAACAAAGCATATGCCATAGCGCTCTCATGGTGTTGTTTGCTTTCGATTTTTGAATCAGTTAGTCTGCGGTTAAGGAAGTTGCGTGGGTCCGCGACTCGAGAAGAGAGAGGATAGCCCGTGATAGTCCGTGAGTCTGCGTGAGCCTACGACAGTCTGTGAAGGGCTTGCGTGAGTCCGTGTGTTCGTGTGAGCCCGTGAGTCTGTGCAACAAATCTGTGAAGCGGTTGCATGAGTCCGTCAGTCCGCCACTCTCTAGCTCTAAGGGGCAGGTTCCATTCTAAGGCAATAGATTGAAGGCTTGAGGCTTCAACAACAGATCAATAGTTTATTTTTTAAATATTTTTTGTTATACTTTTTAAATGTTTTTTGTTATAATTTTTAACTATAGTTTATTTTTCATGTTTTATATTATAAAATTTTTAAATGTTTTATGCAATAATTTTTAACTATAGTTTATTTTTAATGTTTTTTTTATATGTTTTATATTATAATTTATAATATAGTTATAGTATGTGTTTTATATTATAATTTATAATATAGTTATAGTATGTATTATTAAGTTTTAATTATAATATAGTTAAATTATAATTTATAATTAATTATAGTTGTATATAAAGTTTATTTTCAAATGTGTTATATTATTATTTATAATTTAATATATATATATATATATATATATATATTTTGACAATGTACACAGACAAACCTTATATCGAACCTCATCCAAAAATTCGAACCTGAACCTTGTGACATTGCCCATAAGCAAATCAACATGCAAAATTCTAAGTCTTAAACATAAATTAATAAAGAGAGCAAAGAAACTACTTTACTTTCACTTCTACCTTTTAGTACTAATCCTTTAATGAGGCTAGCTTTGACAAGGAATGACAAATGCTTAAAAGAAATTCTACAAGTTACCTCAGCAAAAACATGAGACAATGATCATCAAATACTTAAGCCATGCATCACATGAGACCTCCCAAGCCTTTTATTATTCCAAAAATAATACAATACAATACAACGAGAGCAGACCTTCAGTCCTCTGACCATGCCAAAACAATGCGCACAATGCTTGCTTAAATAGCCAAATGAGAGATGGGGGTCGCATGAGCACTAGGAGATGAAGTCGAGTAAGCTTGAGTTCCATGGAGAGATTGAAGGGATGTGTTGGGCTTGATTTGGATGAGAGGGCGCCACCTCTCAATCAAGAGATATGACCCTACCTATTAGCCAACATTTCCAAGCAAAGAGTCCCACATATGTCATGCGCCTCCCTCATGAGGGAGGACACAATCTTTAAGAAGATCAAGTCGCCACATCATAAAGATGCTTCCAATCCAATCACCTTTACTCTTAAATGACTTTCTAATGTGGCTCCACTTGCTACATACCCATGCGATGGTGGGATGATGGTGGGCACACTTCCATCTTGGAGTGATTCACTAGCATCCAAATCAATCTTAAACCCAACGCTTTATTCATCCAATGACATTGCCCACCACTGGAGACAAGCATGCCACCTTTTCAAACACATTTTGACTTTTGTCTTTTTTGTCATTTTGTTGTTTTTTTAGCATTAATTTGACATTTTGTTGCCCCTTTAGCAAAAACTGCTGAAAGTAATGATTTAGTCGCTCGAAAGATAGGAAAAGTGGGCCCTGGGGTCAAGACGACGCTTTGAGTGTGAAAATGAGCATCCCAACGCAAAATTCAGCCTTTAGACCACTATTTTAACACAATTTGAAGTTTTCCATTTAAACCATTAAAAATGGCCTAAGTTTGCGGGAAAATTTATTTTCTCGGAATTAAAAAAAACCTAAGGGAGACCTAGTGCTATGTTCATATGACTCAAAGAAGTGACCAACATGGTAATATACATGGATACCTATACTTTAATAACCTCCTAAGGCCTAACCACCAAGGCGAATACTCCATCTTTGGAGGTTGAGTGAAAAACTCAAAAATTATAAGTTGTTTATGCAACAACCGATAATTAAGTCAGCCACTCTAGAGTACCGCATTGATAGTTAAGTCTAAGTCAGCCAAGCCTTTTACAAAATTTAATCATGCTATGCCAACTTATTACAATATCCCCGCAGGGTATGAACATGCAATTATTTAAAAAAGGGCCCAAAAAAATGGCCCTAAAAAAGTCTTCTGAACTTTTGAGCACTGATAACGAACAAGGAACTTGTTCACAACCTTGGCGGCTCAGTGGAAATCCACCTAAGTGCAACTTAGTGGATAACATGCACAAACCCAAAGAACATAAAGAGAAACTTCTCCAAGAATGGAGAACCCCAAAACAATCTTCTACTAGATGTATTAAACTTCGCTCTCCTCTTGAGCAAACTTGCTTGAAGGCTTGATGTAAAAATGAAGTGAGGCGCCTTCTATTTATAGTGTAAGTTTCTGGCATTTTAATTTTTATATGGTGTTGACTTGTCTTCTTCAACGGGGCTGACTTGACTTGTTGAATCTTCTTGTGGGCCGACTTGTGTTCTTTACCGGCGCCGACTTGTGAGGATGTGCCTCATGCAGCTCCTACAACAACACCATTTTGATCTAATTGGCCCAAGAATTTTATCCACCTCTTTCTTTACCTTAACCAACAATGTGGTTCTAAGCTTCTTTGAACCAGGAGGCACATAACCAGTTGGAGCTCGTTCAAATAGACTTTGACACATCTCAATGAACAATGGTGACGGTGCAACATTGAATGAAATGAAGTTGAGGTAGAAAAAGAATTCAATGGTAAGGTCCACCTCTTCTCGCGCCTTTTTTTGGAAAATCTTATCCATTGGACCACTTGTAGTTGGCCTCTTTCTTTTTGGAGAAGTATCAATCGCACTCCCATATCTGCTAGGTGGAGGCCTAGTGCTAGAGGGTTTCCTCAAGAATGAAAGAGGATCCTCATTCTTTTGTGTCTTGCTGCTTCCACCTTCCCTAATCCAACATGATCCTCTCTTTCCATCTCCCTCCTTTGGGTGTTACTCACTGCTTTATATGAAGGAATCCCACAAGTAAGGGCCAACAAATGGCCCTTAACCCGGTAATATGTGCTCTTGAACTCATGCTTGCAGAAATTGCAACTCCAACTCACATTGCCTCCCTCACCAAGCTTTGGTCCAGGCCCTTTTTTCCTTGTCATATACTTCCACAAAGGGTATTTTATCTCTTGGGCTTGTTGTCTTTCTAAATCAGGGTTAAATTGAGCATGAGCTCCACTAAAAGCAGTGGGAGCACTAGCAGGAGTAGAAAAAGGTTATGCTTGGAGGAGGAAGAGGAGGGGTACTAGATGGGGCATTTCTCCCTTTCCTTTGCCTTTTAGCTGCTGCCCTAGCTAATTGAGACATTTTTCTCCTTGCTTGATGGTGAGCTTAGATCCTCCCAACGAAATCCTCTTTCAAAGGCACTTGGAAACCATTGCAAATGCTTCAAATCCTCCTCACCTGCCAAAAAACTCACTCTCAGACCTCTCCCTTCACTTGCAAATAATAAAAGAATGATAAAATCGGTTTTTATAAAACTGCGGGCCTCTTTTCCGACTTCTTTGTGTCCTGGAATCGGGACACAGTTTTGATAGTGCGGGACACAATGTCAACACATGCTCGACGCATGTTTTTTCGTGTCCCAATTCCAGGACATGAAAAAACATGTGTTGGGCATGTGTTGGCAGTGTGTTCGTGTCCGACACGACCCCACGTGACATGCCAGGGGTTTTGGACGTGTTCGATTTCATAGCTGTTGTCTATTGTATCCAGGGTGGATCTAGAGTTTGTCTATCTAGTTTGCAAAGAGGATTTGGGGCATTTTTTAGTGTGGTTTTGTCTCAGAAAGCCATAGGCTATGGCTAGAGGTCTTTTCGAGGAGTTTTGGTTCAGATCCAGAGGATTACTGTAGTGCTGTTGTAAACAATTCTTGCAATAAGAAGACAAACATTTGTTGGTTTTCCTTGAAGGACTAGGGTTTCCATGGTAAATTCTTTTGTATCTTGTGTGGATGTTATTTGCTTATGCTCTGCATTTATATGGTTGTTTAGATAGTGTATTTTCAGTTTAATTGTCCAGTTCTACAATATAGTTATTTGCTAGTTGTAACTGAAGAAAACACTAAAGAAGTTGTTAATCAAGGGATTAAACATAAAATTTCACAAGGTTGTATAAATCCTATTCCTTTTAAGCCGTCCTTGTAGAGGCCTAGGGAGGGTTTGTGGGCAATTTTGATGGAACCATCACCAGATTTCCTATATGAAAAAAACATGTGGTGAATGCTTGTGGGATGGGCATGGAGTGTTAACAGAGCAGAATTGTCACCTAAAGATTGTAGAGGGAGGAAGGCAGCCTCACCCTGTCACGTCCCCTCCCCTCTACTCGTCGTGGAGAGGACGCGACTGCTGCGCCAACATTATCATTATAACCGGGGATCTAGCCCCATGAACATAAACATAAAATGCATTGAAATAAAAACATACATATGCACAATACATGAGATATACAACGGAAGCAAATCATTCATTCAAGCATTCAACATGTTCATGATATTTCATTAAACAACTACATTGCAGGATTTAAAACAGAAAATACAAGAGAGCACTTATCTTGTAAATGAGCTATCCCGTAACTAGTTATATCGCTGCAACGTTCCACCCAACCATAGGCCAATGTGCTCATCAATATCTCAGCACCACTGCCACCCCCGAGCTGGGCATGATTTCCACAATGAATTAGGAGACCACATGCTCACACATAGCCACATACACATTAAAATTCAACCAAGCCATTCTATAGTTGGGTTTATTAGGCTGTTAAGGCAGTGGAAAGGTAGAATTGCTAAGCTAGTGAGTTCAACCACAGAGCTATGGACACCTGCACCAGATCTATCTAACTTGGCATCCACAATACCTACACACCCAACACAAGGAAGTATTCCCTTCACTGCTACACAGTCTCTTAGGCCATACCTTCCCTTCCAGTGCTCTTCAGGGTGTGCATAGAAGATTTGCCAACCCCTCTTGATCTGTTTGTGAGGTTCCTCTCTTCAGTAGGTTTATCAAGCCAATTCTGGGCCTCTTTCACTCCTAAGTCTTTCAAACCAAAACAAGGGTGCACACAACAACAAAATACAAATGTTGGGTTTGTAAAAAAAACGGTTTGGCAACCAAATCGAAATTGCAGATGGGGAAAAAAAACCATTGGAAGGCAAATTCGATTTCAGAAACGTCTATGGCTTCACAGGGGCAAAAACGGCCTCTTCAAACCCCAAAATCGTGAATCTCTTCTCTCGTTCACTGGGCAACACAAAAACGAATTCCCAGCCATGGAGAAAATGAGGAAAATAGTAGAAATCGTGAAGGGGAAACGCACAGCAAGCTCCAGCTGCGTGCGGAAGACAAAAACGTGAATGAATAATGGCTTGGGCCGCAATTTCTGGGTGATAACTTGCCCCATAAGTCAAAATTCGATTTTCCCAAAATGGGTGGCTTCCCCAATACGAATTTGACTGCAATACTCTTCCATCTCCAAGGCATTAACTAACTCAACCAACTTCTGGAAGAAATAAATGATTGGGTGCAAAAAGACAAAAATGGTAGTTGACAGCTTTATGGGTTCTCCCATTGACAATTGGCTCAACACTATTGGCTTAACAGTTGGAATATTTTCCCTCCCTATTCCTTGTGAAATCATGCTCCCATCTCTTTGTTGCATTGACATAGCTAGTTGAGGGTATTTTTATTAATTGCATATTTACATGATGTCTCATTTTTTTAATGTGCCTGGCTAGCACGATAACCATATGCATCGATTTTAATTGCCGATACACAAAACGCTAAATCCATGGTGGGGCCTTGGCCTTTAGCTCCTCACCATGATTTAATAATGGTATTTACATCATATACAATTTTAATGCAAATGGGGTCAAAATCGGGATATTACACACCCATGGTGGCTACCGCAAAACTCTTGATGCTTTCTACAAGCCATGCTGGATCACATCCATCCTTCTTAGAAAGTCACATATAAAAAGTCCCCCATTCAACCTCTTATTCTTATATGGATTTCAGGGGTTTCCTTAAAAATGATTAGTGTACATAATTTTTGGGTGTGGTTACTTCATTAAGATCAACATTGTCACCAATTTTAGAGCTTCTAGGTGTCAAAAAGATTCATTGTTTTAAAACGGCTGGTTACTTCATTAAGATCAACATTGTCACCAATTTTAGAGCTTCTAGGTGTCAAAAAGATTCATTGTTTTAAAACAGCTGGTCTGACTCCAACTCAGCTGGTTTGATTGAGTTGTTGGCTGTGCGTTCTGAACCGGCCTCCAAACCAGCTTGGTTGACTAGTTTGGTACTGAACTGGTCGGGTCAGACCTTGACTCGACTGGTTCGGTACAAAACCGGTCAAACCCGCTGGTTCCGCATTATCTTGGCTGAGTTAATCCTAATCTGCCTGAGGTGCATGCATAGAGGCTTTTAATTGTTTTTGTTAATTCTTTTCTTTTTGACTAACACCAAGACCCCTAACTCTAACTCCAACCTATAAGGTGGAGTTCCCACCCTCTATTTGCCTCACACCATCTTCCCGGTTTTGTACAAGTTACATTGAAGTTAGTAATGTTAAATGGTAATGTTAAATTATTCTTATCTTTCATTTTCTATCATTTTACTTAAATTTTGTACCTTATCTTTCATTTTATATCCTTTTACTTAAATTTTTAACATTATTATTAATTATTTCAGGACGTTTGAAAGTGGTTCCAACCTCATCGGACTTCATATGCAAAAAATAGAATTTTAAATCCCATTCAGAATTCAATAGACTTAATAGTTTTTAGGATTTCAAGATTGCAATGTTTTCACTAGATTCTATCATGTATGAGGGTAAGGGATTGGAATTTAATCAAGCACATGAACCTCTCTATGTACTGTGATGTTGGTGGTGCTGATGCTTGATTGTTGAAGTTGATTGAACTTTCTGTCACAGCCTTAATAAAGATGTACCCTTCAATCAAGCAAAATCACTTATTAAGCATGGGGAGGTTTTTAACTTTTTCTCCCTGATTTTAATGCTTGGATTAGGAAGTTCCATCAAAATTGTAGAGTGTTGACTAATGTCCTTGTAGGATCATCTTCGAGATTTGAGGTAGAGGCAAATGATAGATTCTAGATGAGGGGGGAACAGGGTGCTATTGATGAATAGGGCCCCAATATAGGCAATGATTTTGATGATATGTTGTTATTTGTTGTAGCATGGAGTTTTTTGGACTCTACAGGCCATTTAAAGTTTTTTGTTTATGTATTTTGGGTTAGATATGGATTGCACTTGATGTTCTATGAGGAGACCCCCGCCACCCTCTATTTGTCTCACACCATCTTCATTGAACATTTGTGAGCAGTTGGAGGTTTGGAGCAGAATTACAAGCTGAGCAGTTAGAGGTTTTGGAGCTTCTAAGTTCTTGGGCAGTCTTCTTGGACTGGTTGTAGTGGATTTGGCATTTGATTGAGGAGGCTACAGCCCAGATTGAAGGAGTTGCTGTCCATCTCATTGTTATTTGTGGCCATTGGGCTGTTTTGCTGGCTGTTTCCTCAACTTTCCACTGTCCCAGTCCAACAGTCAACTTTCTAGGTTTGCTAACAGTGAAATGAGTCAAATCTGCCCCTGTGATGAGTTTGGTCTTTGATCATATTGATCTTGTAGCCTTGTAGGCATATCATGCTGTTTTTTGGACTCTATAGGCCATTTAGAGCCTCGTTGATTACATAATTTCAATTTTGATTCAGATATGTATTGCACTTGGTGCCATTTTGATATAATCACCATTACATGGTATATACATGAGTAGACTCTGCATATTTTGTATCTAATGGTTTGGAATCTTCAAAATAAAATCTTCCCTTGAAATTTTGAATATTTTATGTATTTTTAAAAGGACCAAGTCATTGAAATTTGAAATCAAACCAGTCCAATTCATTTCCGAGTCCAAGCCCGAGCTGAGTTTACCCTCAGCTGGTTCCAATTCTGAGTCCGAGTTTTAAAACATTGGAAAGATTATGATAAGTTTTGTGATGGATTGATGGGATGAGATTCAAAGGTTTTCAAATCAAATTCTGATTAAATTTGACTCTCCATTTTGTTTCATAGAAAAGAAGTCCTATAGACCATCATGTATCAAAGGGCATTAAAACAAAAACAAAACATAACAGTAAGCAGGGTTTGTCTTTTCTCCTTAAATGTCTTTAACAGACAAATTCTTGGGTAAACATTTCAGGTTACATAATTTAAGGGCAGTAGTTAGGGTTAATTTTTTTGTGGGGTCGAGTTTAGAGTTATTGTGTTGTTTATGTCAGTTTTGCTATTTTGCTTGAGGTAAATGGGACATGGAAGCAAAAGAATAACCCTATGTTGTAGATGCCCATGTCATACTGAGAGTCTGATGTTTTCTGGACTGGAATTAGCCGTTGGCAAAATCGCTTGCATTCTATGACAACTCCATTGACTTGAACTTATGACCACCTGGTGGCAATTCGTGCTCATGGGACAGAAATATTTCAACTGTCTTATTTTTGTGTGCCAAAACTTGGAGGTGTGGGATTGTTCCCCTTGAGCTAATCATTTACTCAGATTTGGTGTAGGCAAACACTGTTTTTCTGCTATGCTGTAAATATAAGTATTGCTATTTGTCAAGTTTTATCAACTGTGTAAGGGAGGAATAATTTTTAACTAATATTCCCAATGGATGATGAGCATCATGAGAACAGTGCTACAGAAGAGTGGCAGTTAATGGCACTATTTCTCCCTGAGTTAATTCATATTATTCAAATTCACGCAACATTTGGAATAGCCCTACCCTTACCGGTTAATCTAGTTCAATTATATGGTGGATCATTTCCAAGAAATATTGGCAAGATATAGAAGATCATGGCCAGAAGAAGATTATCTAGGAAGTGTCTGGCTAGAAGAAGATTGTGTAGGATGCATCCATCATAGATGCTTTCATAGCTTTTAAAATAAGCTGTTAGGGATGCACAATGCTTTTTCACCGACAGATCAATCGCCATAGCCACATTTCATGGTGCAAGTCATCCAATTTTGGTATAAATAGGGCATGTGTTGTTGTGCTGCAGATCTGCGACACTTAGCCTGATTATAGGACGTTATTGGCTTTGTATACAATGTAGAAATTGGCTCAAGAGTTTACCCAGTCATAAAAAATCTTACTGGTAGGGATCCTTTTTCTCAGCTTTATGTTTGTTATGGCATGCAATATTTTGTACAACAGGATATGCAAATTTAGTCATGAAGCAATTGAATTAATTGTTGCCTTAATATGGGAAGTGTTAACATTGAGCTCTCATTTGTAATTTCAGTGTGCAATTGGTTACCCTCTTTTATTTCTTAAACAGTTATGCATCAAATGTTTCTTAAAGATTTTCTACCGACTTTTCCCTTTTAAGTCTTACCTTTATCTCAATTCTATGAATTTGTCTCTTAGGAATTATATTGCTAATGCAGGCATGAATTAGATATCTTCTCTAAGAAGCGTTTCTTTCCTTCATCCTTTCCTGGCACCTTTGTTAAATTATGAGTTGTAAAGTTGAGCTTTATGTGAGTCAAGATTTGTTTGTTTTTCTAATAAAGTTAGACACATGTAGGCTTCCCCTGTTTAACATAATGTGAGTGTCTTCATTCATAAGAGCTTTCAAAGCTGAGCAGAGATTTTGTAATTCCAATTTCTATATTGTAGGAGGTGTTATGACCTGATTGAATTTAAATGATAATTGCCTGAATTTTATTTGCATGGATATCTTCTAATATTAGGCATGGTTACTGCATTAAGGTACTACGAGTTCAAAATGTAGTGCTTTATAATGTTTGCTGCATTTTATTGCTGAACACATTGATATTAGTCTCTTTATCTGAAGATACAATTGCTTCATAATATGACATGTAAGAAGCAAGTTGAAGCTGGAATCTTTATGTTTGTATTGTTTCATTTCTTCCCAGAAGCCTCAATGGTGTATATTAGACAAAGCCATGGGTATAGGTTTGATGTGTTTTTGGACTATGCAGCAACGGAATATACTGGTAACTATAGGAGAAGATGAAACAACATCATCTCAACTTTCAGCAATGTGTCTCAAGGTCTTTGACCTGGATAAAATGCAGTCAGAGGGATCAAGTACCACAGGCCCTACTTGCATCCAAATCTTGCGAATTTTTACCAACCAATTTCCTGAAGCAAAGGTATCATTCATGTCAAGTTGAAATGTCAAATATTCTGTTTAATTACTTGGATTTTGTTTTCTTGTCTTTGTTTTTGCATTTAGTTAAGTCTCAATAGAACAAATTTGGTTTCAAATGGCAGCTTCTCTTTGTGAATTTGGAGAGTTACTTTGAAAAACAAGTACAGTGAATGTGATGGAAGCTTGTCTATAGTTTGCAAATTTTTGGGCATTGCTTTAATGTGTTATATTCATCTTTTGCAGATTACATCATTTCTAGTGTTTGAAGAGGCACCTCCAATATTAATGATCTCTATAGGACTAGAGACCGGTTATATTTATTGTATAAGAGGAGATGTTGCTCGTGAACGTATTGTACGCACAAAGCTACAAGTTGATGAATCTTCAAATGGCAGTCTATCTCCTGTAACAGGACTAGGATTCCGAGTTGAGGGCCCAGCTCTTCAGCTTTTTGTTGTAACAACAACTTCAGTGAGCCTTTTTGATATGCATCACCAGCCACCCAGGAGGCATGTCTTGGATCAGATAGGATGTGGAAGTAATAGTGTTAGCATGAGTGATAACCAGGTAATCTGTTTCCACAGTTTTGTCCTGAAATATGTGCTTCAATATTGTCAAGTTATTTTTAATAGCAGGTAAACTGTAAAACCAAACATTGAATATCTAGACAGTATTGTTTCCTTAGGATAAAAATCTCTTTTAATAGCATGGAATTTTTTGCTGTCTAACAGGAATTGGTTATTGGGCGGACTGAGGCTGTATATTTTTATGAAGTTGATGGGAGAGGGCCTTGCTGGGCATTTGAGGGAGAAAAGCTCTTTCTGGGATGGTTTCGAGGATACCTGTTGTCTGTCATTGCAGATCAAAGGACAAGTAGGAATGTGTTCAATATTTATGACCTGAAAAACCGTTTGATTGCCTACAGCTTACCGGTTGGAGAAGTTACACACATGCTTTGTGAGTGGGGTAATATCATCCTCTTAACAAGTGACCATAAAGTTTTATGCATAGGAGAGAAAGACATGGAAAGTAAACTGGACATGCTTTTCAAAAAGAATTTATATACTGTTGCCATAAATCTTGTCCAAAGCCAACAAGCAGATGCAGCAGCAACAGCTGAAGTACTGCGCAAATATGCAGATCACTTGTATAGCAAACAAGACTATGATGAAGCCATGGCACAATACATTCGCACTATTGGTCAACTAGAACCTTCTTATGTCATTCAAAAGTTTCTTGATGCCCAGCGCATTTATAATCTTACTAGTTACTTGGAAAAACTACATGAGAAAGGTTTGGCCTCCAAAGATCATACGACTCTTCTCTTGAATTGTTACACAAAACTCAAGGATGTAGCAAAGCTGGATGAGTTCATCAAAGGTGAAGGTGAGCACCGATTTGATGTTGAAACAGCTGTAAAAGTTTGTCGCGGGGCAGGATATCATGAACATGCAATGTATGTTGCAAAAAAGGCTGGAAAGCATGAATGGTATTTAAAGATACTATTAGAGGATCTTGGCAGTTATGACGAGGCTTTGGAGTATATTTCTAGTCTTGAATCAGTTCAAGCTGCAATTACAGTGAAGGAATATGGTAAGATTCTTGTGGAGCACAAATCAGATCAGACCATTGCCATTCTTATGAAACTTTGCACCAGTGATGGTGGATCAGCTGCCAATCTTTCTGACAATCTCATTCCTGGCAAGTTGCCTTCACCAATTGATTTTATAAATATTTTTCTTGACCATCCAATATATCTCATGACTTTCCTTGAAAAGTACATCAGTAAGGTCAAGGACTCATCTGCCCATGTTGAAATCCACAACACTCTTCTGGAGCTATACTTGTCTGATGATCTTTGTGCCCCGTCTTTTTCCCGATCGGTTGTCTGGAGTATGGACACTTCTGGAGTAGGCTCAAGCAGGAACACTTTTGGATTGCCAAGCAAAGGAAATAAGGATAAGGGCATGATTGCAAAAGGTCAAGAACCTGTTGATACAGATGAACGCACAGAAAGGATGAAAAAGGGATTGGCCTTACTTAAGAGTGCATGGCCTTCTCATGAGGATTATCCTCGTTATGACGCAGATCTTGCAGTTGTTCTTTCTGAAATGCATCAGTTCAAGGAAGGTCGGTTATTTCTATATGAGAAAATGAAACTTTACAAAGAAGTTATATCTTGTTTTATGCAAGATTCAGACTATGAAGGATTGATTGCTTGTTGCAAGAGGCTGGGTGATTCAAGCAGGGGTGGAGATCCATCTCTTTGGGCTGATGTGCTCAAGTACTTTGGAGAGCTTGGCGAAGATTGTTCAAAAGAAGTTAAAGAAGTACTGGTGTACATTGAAAGAGATGATATCTTACCACCTATTATTGTTTTGCAGATTCTTGCTAAGAACCCATATCTCACACTTTCTGTTGTTAAGGATTATGTTTCACGGAAGTTAGATCAAGAGTCCAAACATATTGAAGATGATCGGAAAGCTATTGAGAAGTATCAGGTAATTATTCAAGTTTTCTGACCCCTCAAGCTTGCCATCTGTTCTTCTCATGCTCATGTAGTAAACTGAAGAGAAAAGAAAAATGTCCTATGTCTATTTCAAGCTTGTCATATACCATGGAATGACAGTCTGATGCAGAATTGGTAAGAAAGATTTTTCTGGAGCTGCTAATATATGCAAGGTTGGCGACCAGTTCTTGTATTTGAAATTTATACAATTCCTTAATAATGGTTTTGGATATTTGATGTTATTTCCATGGAAATTTTCCCTCTTGGAAACGGCACATTTTGTTGACATAATCTAGTCGACACTTGGTCTGAAAACTTATATTGTAAATTAACTATCTGGCTTTCTTTCTCCTTTGCTGCGGCCCTTTGGGATTCAAAATTCTCGTCGAGAGAATCCAAGGTTGTTTCCAACTTCCCTACTTGTCTCTTGAGGCTCACATCTTCTTCTGAAACCAACATTTTTCTGTTCAATTCAACATGTAAAGAGTTGTATTTTTCATCAAGGAACATTTTTGCAGCCGCAAGTGATCAAAGTTGATCTTACGATGATCCATTCTATCATTTTTTTCATTCAACTGGGCCCTCAAGGACTCTGCTTCAGTTCTTAGCTCTCTAGTGTTTTTATTCAATTCCCTTTCTCTAGCCATCGAGCCAAGCCTTGTTTGCATCTCTGCAAGATTGCTTTCCAAATTTCCCTTTTCAGAATCCCACAAATGTCTATCTTCTTCAGTTTTCTCAAGTAATTTCTCACACCTTGCCTTGGATTCATTAAACTCAGATTCCAACTCAACTTTGTCTGCTCTATATTGAATAAAAATTCTCTTGTTTTGCGTAGACATCTCTTCAATTTTTTTTCTTATATCTTATCATTGGATGCAACGGGTTCTCCTTATCAGCATTCCATGCTTGTTCTTCCATTTGGCTACCTTTACTGATTTCCTCAGCCTCCTTTCTTGCTGCTACAATTTGTGATAAAAGCTCATCCTTTCCAATTTACAAACTATATGAACTGCTTGTAATTCTGCAGTTATCACCTAAATTTCATTATTCAACTCATAACACTAGCTTCTAGATTTTTTTATTATCAGAGAGCACACTCTCCAGTCCTCTTCCTCAGAAATTTCCTTTTTGAAGTTTTCTCCAGCTTGCTGCAATTGTTTTGAAGCTTAGAAATGCCAGCCTTGTATTCCTCACCTTTCTTTGCAAGTTCTTTGAATTCCTCATCTAATTCTTTCAAGCTGTCTTTCACCAGTGTGGGTTCACCATCACGATGCAGCTAATCCAAATTGGACTGGATATGGAAATTTGTTCTGGACACAGCTTCAAGAATGTTGATTTGTGGTTGCATTTGAGTGGGTTTCTCTGCTTAACAGTCCTCTTATTCTCATGAGCTCTTGAGATCTTTTTTATTTTCTTTGATAAGTGAAGTTTTTTTAATATATTTTGAAATGGGGGGTAATACAGTAGTGTACACAATGCTTGAGAGTGTTGGAGCACGATCGCCGTTAGACCAAAATCTTCAGGCATTAATTTCCAATACAATCACCAAAGTTAGGATCCACGACAGGGGGTTAACCCATGTTGCGAAATTCACGGGGAGCGCTGGACACAAATGCCAACAATCTCACCCCCAGCGTTACCCGGGTGAGTTTCGAACTCGAGGCCTGTTGCTTTGATACCATTTCTTGGAGCACAATTGCCGTTAGACCAAAACCCGCAGGCGCTAATCTCCGATACAATCGCCAAAGCTAGGATTTGCGAGAGGGGGTTAATTCATGTCGTGAAACTCATGGGGAGCGCTGGACACAAATGCCAACAGAGAGGACAGAGCATGAGTACAATCAGAAAACCATCAACCTGTAAGGCTACAGGGATGCAAAACTAAAGCATATTCTATAAATCACACAGCTAAAGTAATACAGAAATTAGATTTGGGGCAAGTAAGAGAGGAGTATGTAGGCCATATTACCAGGGTAGTATATAAACCAGTAACTTTAACATGTCTATCATAGTAACTCGAACTATAATGGGGATAGAAATAGACTGCCTCACATTTCACCAGCTTGGCCTTTATCTTCATCACTTTTTCCTTCCTTGCTTTGAACCCGCTGAGCCAAAAGAGCTTTTACCTGAGTGAGCTCCTTATTCTGCCTGTGGAGCTCCTTGGGGGAGGGGGGTGAGAGTTCTTTCCAGATAAGACAGCATATCTGCCACTGGCTTCCTAAACTACTTCTGCTCAGTAAATGATTTTGGCTTTCGCAGTTGTGCAGATTGTCTATTTTGTTTTTGGATTTGAACTGCATCAAGAATTTATTGTTCAGTGTTTGCAGCAGAAATCCTGCTTATCTTCAGAGGTAAAAATTTAAAAAAGCACATAACAGTTTCTGATGTTTGAGAAACAATGTTCAACATTATAATATATTAATATGCTATTATTTTTTAAATTATATATATATATATATATATATATTCTTCTGCTCATCCAGATAAGACAGCATATCTGCCACTGGCTTCCTAAACTTCTTCGGCTCAGTAAATGATTTAGGCTTTCGTAGTTGTGCTGATTGTCTATTTTGTTTTTGGATTTGAACTGCATCAAGAATTTATTGTTCCAGTGTTTGGAGCAGAAATCCTGCTTATCTTCAGGGGTAAAAAGAGCACATAACAGTTTCTGATTTTTGAGAAACAATGTTCAACATTATAATATATTAATATGCATATTAGTTTTTAAATTATATATATATATATATATTCTTCTGCTCATCCAGATTGTAGGCTACAAATGCTCTGATATTCCACATCATCTCAAGAGTATTTTTGAAGAGTGTTTGCCTGCCTTGGCCATTCATGGAGTCCTCAGAGGAAAATCCGAACGGGTGCTGTCTTCCAGACTCTTGGTTTTTGCTGAAAGTCACGCCACTTCATCAATCCTGGCTACCTCTTTGTGTGCCTCTTTTGAGTGAGCTCACTTGAAATACAATGCATGAGCCTGTTGTGGGCTGCAAATTGGCTTTTTCAAAGACCTCTCCGATATCCTCGATGCTTTCGTTGCCTCTGTCAAAGGCTAGGTAACACTGCATTTTTTGGGGCGCCCTGCAGGCCTATGACTCTCTTCTTCCTTGGCTGGAATAGTAGGGGCTTCACCATCCTTTCCTCTCTCTTTTTCAGATCTGGGCTTTTCCCAGATGAGGACGGGAATGCAACTATCCATGGAGGAGGGGAGATGAGTCCACAAAACAGACAACAATGAGCAGATAGAGCAGAAACAGAAACCCAGAGCAAGACCTAAATTGGACGCCACAGCAGCCTTGCACGAATAAGCTAAGAGTGAAACAAAAGCAGAGGAGCAAAGAGAAGACCAGATGCTAATCAATAGCTGAAGCCTGAAAGACTTCAGTCTGAGGCGGCAGAGAGATGATTGACGGAGCTGCAGAGAGGGTAGAGTCATTTGCCCAACAATTGTGATGAATCATCACAGAGACATGGGCCTGCATTTAAGTTTTTAACTATCCAGAGGCTGATCTGCCCATGATGGGACATGGTCCTGAGGTTTGCTGGAGCCATAATTTTGTGGGCACGTAACATTATGGAGGAATAATGACAGATAGAGCTAGAGACGGGGGATGACATGCTCCAAGGTCTGGATCCCGCTTTTTGTAACACCGAATCCGTGTGTTATGGAAGAATCCGTATCCGGATAAAGAAGAGATCCATCTTCATAGTAAGTAATACATATTGAATAAAATGATTGATGATATTTTACAATTGAAAGCCTGCCTTTAAATATTGCTTAGGCACCTATTGGGAGGAGTTGTGTCCTCTTTACGGTAATAATAATTATTAGTTTATTAATTTATATATTGTTTATGCATTAAGTATTTATTATTATTATTATTATTATTTATGAAACATTGCCCTTCTCTTAAGAGCAGCTCTGTCCTCAAAGCTGAGAGTGTTGATGCTTTCTTATTATGGGTTGTGTTTGAAGGGATGACTCAAACACTACAATCTTGGATTGATTTTGTTATATGGACATGATTCTGGAACTTGTGTTGTAATCCCTTCTGATTAAGTGGCGAGTTTGTGAAACAATACAACTTGTACTTAACAGTTTTCCATGTCGTCTTTTGGATTCCATTTATGAAGAATTGTGGATCTTCACTTCCACTTTTTGCAATTCCTAAACATGTGGATGCAATAACTATTGTGTCATCTGGTTCGACAGCAATGGGTCGACTATATTTGTTGAAAGCTAGGCTTTCACATCACATTCAATCATACAGTAAACGTTCATACACAACCATCAAAGACAAGTATTTGGGAAGGGACGTCCAATCCGACTTATTATTCATTTTTTATTACTATTTATACATTATGAGAGAGTTTGGAGCGGTTGTACCCGCTCCAACTACTCATTTGTTAATATCTCTTTAAACTATATAATTATACAAATATGATGACATTTAAGAGGCTGAGTGGCCCCCTCTACATCTCCCCCACAGACAAAACGTTTCTTCGTCCCGAAGAGAACAAAGAAACATGCATCAACATCCTGGGTCTCTGCTACTGCTGAAGTAGTCCTCACTGTGCATCAACCATGCATACCAGTCTGCATAGGTAACTCAGCCGCCAGCTTGATAGGAAAACACACGTGTACAAGGCTCTACTATGACTAGTTACTCTTCAGCCTCCATCTTCAATCTGGAAGTAGTCCATCGAAGTCTCACCCTCTCACAACGATGGTCAACTATCCTTTTCCGCAACGAGGTCTTTTGGTTTAAAGCCTCACCCTCGCTCATCTGGCCGGCATCTCCATCGGTTCAGGCATGCGGGGCCTTTTGTCTCTTCGACTTTCTATGCCATTTCTCTGTCTTCTAGCTGTTCGAGGTCACAACCCAGGAACAATTTCACATTTTGATACTGAGGGGTTTAAGCACATTGTCATCATGTCTCATTGGAGCGCTTTTTTGTGTAGGTGTATGATATCTGTTTGAATGCCATCATCGTCATCTGCTTTTGCCGTGAGAGTTTAAATTGCCTGCAAGATTGTATGTTTCCTGCTCATGTGCATGGTCTTGATAGTGATCAACTACTTTGGACTGACTCAAACTTATCTTATGATAGTCGACTAGATACTGACTTCATTACATAAGTGAGGAGATCGCCCGCCTTTAAGAAAGACCCACGTTTAACCTCCTTGACTCGGTCAACACAAAACATTTAATGAACGGACATTAAACTCAACTTACAGTGGTTGGCAAGAGACCAACTTTCATAAAGTGGAGGGGATCGCCTGCCTCTATTGAGGTTCACGTTTAACACCCTCTTGACTTCAAAAATTTACAACAGAGTCACTTTTTAGAATTTGGCACCAACTAACTTTACATAAACAAAGAATACTACCAACCCAAAAAAAAATTTAAATTTGTCGACCGAATTTAAACTAACAATATTAACCAACCGACAAATATTAAAAAGTCGGCTGCATCGACTAGAAGTCGGCTGTATTGACCAAATTAGACATCGACTAGAAGTTGGCTCTTGATGGCGGGTGGCTCTTGACTTTGACTGGAGAACTTTATCATCGAACAACAATATATGTCGCTCCTCCAATTAGAAGGATCCACACTCCAATAACATCAGTTTTTGTTTGATCGTAGCTTCAACATTCAGATGAGCACTCGTGTAAATGAACAACCGGAAGGTTAAACTTGTCAACACTAGATTGAAAGTTAAAATTCATGTCTACTTTGAATATCCAACCAATAAATAATGAAGTATATTAAGATAATCAACATGCGAGCAAGCAATTGACAAATTCATATTGGCTGGTCGAAGACTTCATATGGCAAGCAGTCGCTAGTCACAGTGGGCAGGACTAGTCAGTGGTTACCCAATGAAATATCCTGTCTACGTTTAATGATCGACTCTTGCGGTTATAATTTGCGGGCTCATAAGTTCAATCAACAGTTCAAATCTTTTGACAATAGTGATAGATATGACCCCTGAGGAGGCTTTGGCATATGATGGGACTAATATAGGCAGAGTCGAGCTCCTTCTCGCCCACAACTGGAAAGAGTTTTTAGTTGTGACAACTGAGTTGCAAGCAGAGCTTACCGTTCGTTTACTTTACTCTTGGGGATTTCGGCCGCGGAGAATACCTGGACGCAGATCGATTCGCGGAGCTGCTCGATAAAAAAAAAGCCCATAGTAGCATGGACAAAGTTCTCCATGGGTGACATCATATATTAGAGGCGCTCTGTAAAAAGGTGAGAAATCTCTTCCTGCATGCACCGATTTTTGCAGACTTTTGTTTATAAATCAACGAATAATTACACCAATCGACAGACGACTTCCACTTGCAGAGTTTCTTCATATTCTCATGATCACTTCGGTCGACGGTTGGACTGCTCACGATCTCCTCTTGATAACTAGTTGATTCCGTCGACTTCTTAATAGGCCATCCAAATTGGTATTTGAGTATAATATGCTCATGCAGTATACTTTGAAAGATCGCCCAAAACAATCATCCAGGATTGGTGGGCACATTCTTCGACAGCAAAATTGTTGTCAGCATCATCCTCAAGGATTTGATAAATAAAATATAGCAATCATCTCTTTATCATCTTCTGCGCATGCCTCGTTAATGCTCCATGTAGTAAAATCTTGCTCGTCGACTCCTTATCATGGAGAATTAAATGAATGATTAGCCGGCAGGATTAAGTTTGGTCGAATGGCTCCTGGTGAACGGCTGCATGTCGCTGCTAACATATATATCAATGGGTCATGAGTAATCAAAAGTCTCTATCAGCGACAATCAGTCTCCATCAGTTGGTTGTCCTTTAACGCATAAAACATACATCGCCTAATCTCTGATATCTTGCAGGTATTTGATGTCAGTATCTCAGGTTCTTTTCCGGAGCCGAACTACCTCCCTTCGCTGAATAATCCAACGACTCTATCATCAACGCCAGGGTTCTTTCAGTTGTACTGCGTGAAGAGATCAACATTTCATGGCGCTATCGAGCAGGGTATTATTCAACTGGAAAATCTTATGCACACGCAGGCCGTCTTTAATTTCGTGGATGTTTGCAGGTTTTTCTTTATCTCACATTTCTTTTCAGGTTCGAACCGTCTCCATCTGCTGCTGCTGTCACCCAGACTGAACAGAGAACGACAACGACGCCAGATGTTGAAAGCTAGGCTTTCACATCACATTCAAGTATACAGTAAACACTCATACACAACCATCAAAGACAAGTATTCGGGAAGGGATGTCCAATCCGACTTAGTATTCATCTTTGATTACTATTTATACATTATGAGAGAGGTTGGAGTGGTTGTACCCGCTCCAACTACTCATTTGTTAATATCTCTTTAAACTATATAATTATACAAATATGATGACATTTAAGAGGTCAAGTGGCCCCCTCTACAATATTCAACATTATTTAGAATGTAAGCAACAGTTGGAAAGACCCGAAATCAATCCCAAGAAGGGGCTCTGATACCACTGTAACACTGAATTTGTGTGTAAGGGAAGAATCTGTATCTGGATAATGGTTAAGAGCATATGTTTCCTCTTAGGAGGTCACAGGTTCAAATCCAGAGGGGGGTAGTGTATGTACACCGTTGTAGACTTTAGCAGTTAAATCATTGCGCAAAGGTGGATCCCTTGTCCCACAAACAAGGGGGTCTCATACACCAAATTGGTGTCTCGCTTGGCGGTGACCTTAAAAATAGATTATTATTATTATTAAAGAAGAGATCCATCTTCATAGTAATACACTTAGTAAATAAAATGTTTGATGATATTTTACAATTTAAAGCTTGCCTTTAAATATGGCTTAGGCACCTATTGGGAGAAGTCGTGTCCTCTTTATGGTAATAGTAATTATTAGTTGATTATTAATTTATATATTGTTTATGTATTATGTATTTATCAGTGTTATCGGAACCGATAGGGTTCAGGAAAAACCGACCAGTCTGATTGGTTTAGAGGGTTTCCCGGTCCGGTTCGGTACCAGAACCGCCTGGACCATGCTTTTGACTCAAACCGCCCACGAACCGGTTGGTTCTCTACGGAATCGAGCCAAACTGACTGGTTTTGACCGATTCTGTACGAAATCGGCTGGTTCGTACTGTGTCGTACGACAGCGGCTAAGGGGCCCATAGATCTCAATTTAAAAAAAAAAAAAAACCCTAAACCTCCTACACCTCATTAATAGTAGTACTATGCTTATTT
Source organism: Pseudotsuga menziesii (assembly GCA_001517045.1). Lineage (NCBI taxonomy): Eukaryota > Viridiplantae > Streptophyta > Pinopsida > Pinales > Pinaceae > Pseudotsuga > Pseudotsuga menziesii. The sequence continues at coordinate 90,587 of LPNX010453789.1, forward strand.
TTTGGATTGTAGGGGCCATTTAGAGCCTCTTTGTTGATGTATCTTGGTTCTGAACTTCAGTGATGTATTGCACTCGGTGCTATTTTGCTTATTTGCACCTGTACTTGCTATATATATGAGAAAATTTTCACATTTGAGTATTAATGGTTTGGTTTCATATGTATTCACATGAATATATATATATTTTACAAAATCTGAATATTTTATCTGAATATATATTGTTTATGTATTATGTATTTATCAGTGTTATTGGAACGGATCAGGATCCGGAAAAACCGCCGGTTTGACCGTTTAGAGGGTTTCCTGGTTCAGTCCGGTGCCTGGACCGTGTTTTTGACTCAAATCGCCCAAGAATTGGCCGGTTCCGTTCGGAATCAGCCGGTCCGTATTGTGTCGTACGACAGCCGCTAAGGGGCCCACAAATTTCAATTTAAAAACAGAAAAACAAAAAAACCCCTAAACCTAAGGACCTAAAGCCTCATTAATAGTAGTACTATGCTTATTTTTTGGATTGTAGGGGACATTTAGAGCCTCTTTGTTGATGTATCTTGGTTCAGAACTTAGATGATGTATTGCACTCGGTGCTATTTTTGTTATTTGCACCTGTACTTGCTATATATATGAGAAACTTTTCATATTTGTGTATTAATGGTTTGGATTCATATGTATTCACATGAATATATATATATTTTTTACAAAATCTGAATATTTTGTGTTTTTTAGTCTACTGGTTTTTTTTCCGGTCCGGTTCACATTTTGGGCTCTGCCGGTTCGATGATCGGTCCGGTTTTGATAATATTGGTATTTATTATTATTATTATTTATGCAAGACTTTCCTTCATGATCTCACTGAGGTACCCTAAGAGTACTTCCCACCCTTGCCATGGAACCTTCTTCAGCTTCCAACCTTGTGTCCCTGGCACTTGTACTGACAGTACCATCCTGCTCACCCGTCACCTGATCTGGGGCATGAACTTTTGATATCTTTAATAAGTAGTTGATTAAGCTTTTGCAACTTGGGTAGTGCATCTTCTTTGCCCCCAGGCTGTTGGATTTTATTATCAAGCTTCCCTTCGTCGTTGGTTGACTTGGATATCATTTTTCATCTTTGCCTACCTGGCAGCCATTTTATTACTGGAAAAATCTTTTCTTCTTGCTGCTCTTCTGCCTTCCATCACCTCAATATTAAACAAGCAAAAAGATAAATGAGCTGGGGCAGAGCCCGACCCTGGACCTGGGCTTATAACTATAAATATATTAAACTTTTAAATCCTTTTTCTTAACCAGATTATTACTTTTTCTGAGACCCCTACACCAAACTGCCTTTAGCTATCAACGCTATTTCGAAATTGGCTTTGCTGAGCTGACCACTTGCCTTATCCTTTTTGGATAATTCACAACTTTTAAAATATTATTGTCTCAATGATCATCTATGTTTGTTTGGTAAGTGAAGTAGTGGCATATACATTTCTGTGCTATATATATACAAGTAATCATCCCCCCCAACAAAATTTATTAATGAAATATTGTGTGAAAATGATGTTCTGAGGGCTACCACAATAAAATTGAATTCAACTTAAACCAACCTCACACCATCATCCATATTTTGTTTACTGGGAAGATGGCAGTGCCGCAACTCAACTCTGTAATTTAATATGCACATAATTTTTAAATCATGCTAAGAGTAAAGTAAATTATAGCTTAGGGCCTAGGCTGATGCCTAGATGTATATTTCTAGAATACCTACATATGCTAAACTTATCATTAGGATTTTGTTTTGCATACTGTTGCAATTCGTAAAGTTGACAAAACAAAATGGTCTTGAAGCTTGGTTCAATTGTGTCATAGTCTTCAATTCTTGAATTTCGAAGGACCAGACACTTTGTTTCATGTGTTTCCTCCATTGACTTCAACTATAGTAAACTCTTTAAGATGGAGTTGTCTAGTGCTCCTGATCTTTTACATTTGAAATTATTCCCCTGTACCAATCTCGAGATTCAAGTAAAAGAACATATTCAGTAAACCAATATACCCGATTAGTGATTGCTTTTACCAAAAATTAGAAAAGTTATAAGATGAAAGAGTACCAACATCCATAGTTGACCCAGGGCCACTTTATTAATCCCTTTAGCCACAGGATATGCCAGATTATTGTGTTCAACCTCAACACTACAAACATAGCCTATTTTTTCATGGGTAGTTTCTGAACCTTTGTGTACCATAGTTTTAAAATTTAATATGCTTAAATAACTTGGGAATCTTTTGCAGGAACAAAACCTTCCAAAACATATTTTAGGGCCTTCTATGAGACAATTGAACTAGACAACTTACTAAGCACCAAGTACTTATACAATAAATGTAGGCCATTAAGGCCCTATAGGTTATAATGCATCTAATATGGATTTCCTAATAACAGTAACCTCAGTTGCCTCAACTTACTTTTCCAAGTCTTAACAAATGTAGTTTGTCAAGCTGGAGCTACTATGCCACAGTTACTAGATCACTAGGTCAGTGCCCATTCGACAACTAGCATAACTACTATTATTATCTAGAACAGGTTCAGTTATGTAAACTGAAGTCCAGATTCATTCTTATGTCATCTTCTCCTTAACGACATTAAGGTCCACATTTGTATGAGGTTCTCTGATCATTCTTTTGCTAGAATAAATATACAGAGATTCTTTTCTTATGGGGTTTCTACCTTTAGTTCTAGAAATGGCTTCATTAAGGGCGTAGTAGCATATTACAGAGAGCTGAAAGTTGGTGCTTTAGCTGATAATAATTCAGTCATTCTATAGTGACACTCCTATTACTGCTAAATCTTGCCTTCATATCCTCTTGAAAGATTCTATTACAAAAGCAATGTTAGAGACTAGCAGTTTGCCATATAATTTTTTTTTCCACAATTGTTTATATTTGCACATGAATCATATGACTTTTTGCATGGATGCATTCCAAATTCTCCATTGAAACAGAGGAAATGCTTGAAGATGCAAAAAGTGAGTGTGAAAATTAAATGCATTTCTGCTCTTACAAGGTGTTCTTTTTCTTATATTGACACAGGAGGAGACTGCAGCTATGCGGAGAGAGGTACAGGAACTCCGTATGAATGCAAGGATTTTTCAGCTGAGCAAATGCACTGCATGTACATTTACTCTTGATCTTCCTGCAGTCCATTTTATGTGCATGCATTCATTCCATCAACGTTGTCTTGGTGACAATGAGAAGGAATGCCCTGTTTGTGCTCCTCAGAACAGAATGTTGCTTGAAATGAAGAGGCACTTGGAACAAAATGCCAAGGATCATGACAGATTTTTCCAACTTGTTCGAAATTCCAATGATGGTTTTTCTGTGATTGCGAATTATTTTGGTAGGGGAATTCTGAACAAGGCAAAAAATGGCACCTCAAGCACGAGCAGATCAAGCACTGGTCCATCTAATGGATTTTGAAGGAAATTACGCTTTTCATTGTGTGATCCCCATGTCTCTAGATGATGAAGAAACAGATCTGTTGAATATGTTGTGTCAAAGACTCCAATCCAATCAAACCATTTTGCACTTCAGAAAGCAAACTGGATCTTGTTCACAGTTGGTGCTGAGACAAAGTTTCTTTAAATTGATTTCTACTTTTATAAAGCTTGTGTATGTGTGTACAGATGAGAATTGCTTCATAAGTTGTTGCATGCTAATCAGCAGCTTGAACACTTGAGCAGAGTTGGAAACTAAAGAGGCTTTCTAGTTATTGAGAAGTGATGGACAAGCTTTCCATCCCATATCATCCTGGATTTCTGAACATTGATGGAATTGATTTGCAAGCTCACAATGGTGTTTCAGTGCTCATAGTCTAATTATTCCACCTGATTGTGGCCACCGAGTATATTTTGTCACTAACAAGCTTTCCTATTTGGAATTGAGCCAGAAACTCAAAAATGACTTCCATTTGTGTGCTCACCATTTCCTTAGAGATTTGTAATTTTATAACGTGGAAGTGAAGCTTGCTTCGTCTTAGTGTTGCGTTTGCCAAGGCAGAGCGAAGCATCCAAGGCATCACTATGGCCCAAGTGTGTCAATTAAGTGTCTACCTTCTTGAGGTTCTCGTGATAATAAAGACTGTCTATTTTGTGTTCCATCTTTTCCAATCATTGGTATTAGAAGTGAAACTTAAATGCAAATTACATAAGTTATTATTTTTCCTTTGTATTTTATTAGTATTGCGTCTCATTTTTTACATGTAGTTTTAGTCTGATGTATATTCTCTAGCACTGAGAATAAAGCGACATTGAAGTTCCCATTTTATGCTCTTTGGTTATTTTATTATTTTTAACCTAAGTCATCCGCTTTCAGCATCTTTCAACAGTAAAATGTGTTATTATTATTATTATTGTTGTGTCAAGAAGGCACATTTTTACAGCCTGGGTGGAGAAAGTGTCCATCTGTCCCATTAAAAAAAAATGCATGCATCAATGTGCTGTATTATAGTGGAGCCCGGGTGGAGGAAGTGTGTCTGTCTCTCAAAAAAAAGAAAAAAAAAGAATGCATGCATCAGTGTGCTGTAGCATAGTGGTGAGAGGAATATGCACTATAGTTTAGTGGTGAAAGGTTTGTAGATTCGATCCCTCTTGGCGCTTTGTAGAGCTGGAGTTAAATGGGTCTATACTGGTTATTATTATTATTGAAACTATGAAGTTACAACAATATGCTTAATTCTATTTACTGAACTCAATGACATTTTTTTTGGGTTGGTTTCTATTGGTAATTTTGTTTTTCTCCCTTTATTTCATTGTTTTCAAATTTGAACATGAACACAGATCAGGTGACTTAGTTCTTCATTATCAGATCCGTTTATATTCTTTTGCAATAGACAAACAATGGGAATCAAATGCAGTAATGAAGATGGTGCGCTGAAACAATTTTGTGACATTTTTTGCATCTTCATACGAAAGTTCTGTTTGTAAATTTGTATGGTGCCCATTTTTTATTCTTATATTGGATATGCTTGTTATGTATTTTTGCAAAGTAAATAATTGGGCTCATGATTCATCCCATCTAAAATTATGATAATTCGTAACAATCTGAGGAGTGTCTTCATCTCAAGGAGAGGATCCTATTGTACCATATGACTATTTGAAATCCACATGTTGATAAGTTAAAGCTTGGGTTAGGACAAGACGGATCCAAGATTTTGTCAAGTCAAGATGTTTGTTCCTTGATTGACTACCATCTAGCCCCCTTCCTAGTTTTGGTATGTCAATGTTTTTCTTTTCTCCCACATGGTAAAGAGCTTGACAAGACTCTAGTGATTTATGTGGTAAATTGCCTTTTGAAATAGGTTTGGATTAGTCTTTAACACATGATATATACACATTTCTGTCATAAGATAATTCTTTTGAGATTATTGGAGGTTTTTTTTGTTTGAAAAACAATACATATCCAATACATGACTCCGACGACATTCTATTAATGCATACACATATTCTACAATAACATATCTTATTTTGATTATCAAGTGATTTCTTATGCTCTTAAAATAGAGATTATGGACAAATCAAGTGTTAAGCCACTGATAAAGTGTAGCTAATATTAAAGAGGTGTTTGAATGGCTTGATCACTAATTTATAAGACATACTTGTGACTTCAATTAATAAAGTGCAAAAGCACATTAAAGAAACACAAAAAGCATGTTTTAACTTGTAACCACAATAGACTTGGTACCTAAAAGACTAGCACTCTTCCACGGTTGAAGGTAAGTGGACTCAAATGAAATATGCAAACCCTATTAAGATTAGTGGACCCAGTGGACTCAGTGCTATGATTGACAACTCCTCAAGGAGGTACACAATGTCACCTCAATGTAACCTCCTTCCTTGTTAGACCTTGCTCCTTGGGCTGCAAGAGCCTCCTCAAAATGATGCAAGGATAAACATGTAAGAACCACAAGATTTTCCCACTATCAATACACCAGTTCCTTATGGAGTCAATGAAATATATATGTATTAAACCCTTTGACTTGGAAGGCTAAGAGCAATGATGAAATAATAAAATGATCTTTTTTTCTACAATAAAAAATAGCAAGACAAAATGCAAGATATCTTCCAAACCAACCATCAGAATCAAGCAAATCTTACCTCCTAGGGGTCCAGCTAGGTAGGGCACATCAATCCCCCTTAGGATGCCCTTATCTCGGGGGATGAAATATGTGTTCCAGTGTTGGTTTATACTTCAAACCTACAATTTGCTTTAGTCAAGGCGAATCAAAATTAAACTTTGCTTCAAATCCACCTAAGGTCACCCTAGGTGACCTAGGATTTGACCAAAACTTCCCCAAACCCCTAGGGTTTGAATTTTCCTTTGAAATGGATCCACAATAACACTTCAATCAGATCTCAAACTAACCCTAAGGGATGAAATCACCTTACCCTAGGATGGAGATAAACCGACTCGAGAATGAACTGAGACAACAAAACACAACCTGGGTGTCAGTCAGTGAGGTCACAAAGGGTAAGTTTAGAGGCTAGGGCGTGCCAGTAATAATGTTCAAAATAGAATAACTAAATCCATGCATGAACTCAATTTCCAACACAACCCATCATCAATGTAACCATCCTTCTTACAACTCCTAATGTCACTCGGGGATGGGACCCTCTTCTCATAAGTTGGTATATTCGGAAATTCAACACGAAGAGAGGATGCTAAATATACCTTATTCTTTGTTCCCAAGAAAAACCTATCATCGACCTTTAGATTTGTCTGATGTATTCTAATTTAAACATTTTGGGAGCAAGCAAGAGTGGTAGAAGAAGCAACTTGATCGTGAACTAGGGTAGGCTGCATATAGTGACCAAAAGGTTGGTGAGGCTCAGGAAGGATTTTATCTGTGTTGGAATTTGTAGTCACCCAACTTTGTACTTTATCACCCTAAGACATGGAGTCATCTCCAACCCATTACTTTATCTTTAAAGAAGCAGTCACCAAATAGATGGGATCGAAGGACTTCAACATAGAATAGAGTCAGAACAGCGTTATGTTGAAAATATAGTTGCCATTGATGTCAAAGGAGTTCATAAATGACAAAGAAATCCATTATGTGGATTGTCAATTGAGGTTAAAAGAGTTCAACAATGACAAATGAATAACCAGTAAAACATGACGACGGGGTGAACTTAGTCAAAGACAGAGGAATTACGAAGTCAAATAAGAAAATCAGTGACAGGGTTGATGACGGGGGAAAGATGCGCAAAGCGAGCAGTGGAGATAACAGTCCGAAGCGCCAAGAAGATTTGGATGGATCCATAAATCTGCATTTAATTGTAGATCAACGGACATGAGTGAACCTGCAAGGAAATTGATGGTAGGAAAATATTTCGCAAGAGATCGATGACGTGGAAGAACAATGGCAGAAAAGAAAAATTGCGGAAGCATTTTCAGTAAATTTGGAAAACTTGCAATACGGATTCTGCATTCTGCAATCCACAAGATCGATGGTTAGGAAAGACTCTGCAAAAGATCGACGGTGTGGAAGTATTTTTGAGAAATTTGGAAAACCCGCATTCCACATTCTGCATTTTACAATCCACAATCTACAAGATCGACGATCAGGAGAGAGTCCGCATGAGATCGACGGAGCGGAATAAAACTTGCGGAAAGCAAATTGCAGAAGCACTTTCAAGAAATTTGGAAAACCCACAATCCGCATCTAATATAAGATTGACGATCAGGAGAGAGTCCACATGAGATCGACGAAACAGAAGAAAACTTGCGAAAAGCAAATTGCGGAAGCACTTTCAAGAAATTTGGAAAACCCGCAATCCGCATCTAATATAAAGATCAACGGTTAGGGAAGAGTCCGCAAGAATTCAACAGTGCAAAAAGTTTATTGCGGAAAGGTAGTTGCGGAAGGATCTTTAAAAAAAAGGGTTAGAATGCGCGTCTGCAATCCGCATCAGATCTCACATCAACAGTCATGAAAGAGTTCACAAGAAATCAATGGTGCGGAAAGGTTGTTGCAGAAAGACAATTGCAGAAAGCTAAGGAAATTGCAGAAAGATGATTGTGGAGGGAAATCTGTGTGTTAGATCGACGGACAGGAACATGTCTGCAATGGATCAACGACTCAGGATGGTTGCGGAAATATCATTGCGAATTTAGAAGAATTTCTGGGGAAGAATTATCATTGCAGAGAGGCAATTCTGGTAAGATTTTGTTGTAGAAAGGTATGACTAATAAACCTAAATAGAGTTAAAGAATTGTTAAATGAATAATTGAGTTTTCATGAAGAGGTACGATCTAAGAATGAAAAGGCGCAACGATGAAGAGATGCATTCACAGAAAACGTGTTAGAGAGTATTTATAGACAAAACGATGAGTGAGATAAATCGTCTATGCAGTCCAGATCATAGTAGCAACTAGAAGACGCAGAGACCAATGGCGTGTAGTGATTTGTGACAGAGATTAAAAGAAAAAAAGATCTGGAAGATTGACAAAAACATATTAGGGTGGCAGGGTGGTGCAAGTGCAGGCTATAAGCTTGCAAGGGGTTGTAGCCTCCTTCTAGTAGTTGCTGGTAAATAGGGTATAGTAGCATCCTTTCAGTTGTAGCTGATAAAACCAGGGGGTTGTTGCCTCCTTCTAGTAGTTGCTGGTAAATAGGGTGAAGTACCATCCTTGTCTGTAGTAGCATGCAAAAACTATTTGTAAATACAATTTTACAGTAATAGGAAGTATTTGTGGTTTACCCAATTGGGCTTCCATGATAAATTTGTGTTCTGTGTGTTCTTGTTGATAATGTGTGTTAATGAATACATTAAAAGTGGTTTAAATTGTTAAAAGTTATCAATATTGATTCACCCCCCCGCCTCTTAGTATCGTTCAATATTCCAACACTTTAGACTACAAAGAGATGCTTGCTCAATGAATCTTAGGCGAGCGGTACTGGGCATTTATTATACACCTTCGATCAGAAGCTAGTATCAAGATAGAATCAACAACCTCATCCTTACCTTCCTACCGTCTGAAACCTAGGAGAGGGAGTCTTTACCCTCCTACCCTCAGGTGAGCCCTGTCCTCTGAAAATTGGGGAAATTCACTAATGAAAGGTGGTGTATAGTGAATAGCTCCCCCCTGCCCATTCATAATAAAGGTAACTTGGTGAAATTAAGATAGAGTTATGTTCGTATGTCACACTAGTGAAGAATCATCCTTATAGACTGAACCCTCGAGTAAAAGAGAAGCTAAAGTAGGAAATTGATCTGGATGCTTCTTGTAAGATTAGTATTCCTAGTAGATGAGTCGAAATGGATAACCCCCATAGTGATCCAAAGTAGAAAGATATTGATGACATTTGGGTCTGTGTTGATTTCAGAAGTCTAAACTTTACCTATGTATATGATCCATTTGCAACTCCCTTTAGTGACAGAGTCTTGGATTAGGTTGCAGGTAAGTGAGCTTACTTCACCTCCCGTAGGGCACTTTTAGGGCTAAAAATCGATTTTTTTGCAATGTTTTTCAACTTATTTGGATTTTTTTTCGATATTTTTAACAATATCTGAAATTTATTGCTGCAATTAACTACTTTAGAAAATCAAAATGAAGATAACTAGGGCACACAAATAAAATTTTTTAATCCTATTTTTGCAAAAATATATATATTTTTAGGGTTTTTCACAATATTTGTTTTTTTTTGTATTTATTATCGCAACATATAGTACAAGAATTTGATAAGAAACGATTTCGAGTGAAGACAAGGGAATAAGACCTAAGTCTCTTCCCTTTAAGGCCATCGAGGAATCATGGTTAGCATTCCTATCAAGAATTGTAATCCATTTTTGATGAATTAGGGAAAACCAAAACCCCTAGGTTGTGTTGGTTTCAATCTAATTAGCACAAGGTGAGGTGCTAAAGCCCTAGCAAGAGATACCATCTAAGAAGGGACGTCTCACTTACAAGACAATGTTATCATGCATAAAAAATCATATTCAACTCTTATCTTGGATGTCTTTAACAATGCAAGACAAGAGAACCAAAGATCTTACCACAAAGAAGAACAAAAAAGAAGAGAGACCCTCTCAAAAATTATTTCCCTTAGACAAGCCTTGTAAGATTTAGTAAAACCTTCAATCACTAAAAATCACCACATTGAAGCTTCAAGATGCCAAGAAGAGAGGCGCACACCACTTATCCAAGGTAGACAAGAAGAAAAAGAGAAATGATTTTATTTGATCTTGTGATTTTGATTTACAAATTAGAAGGCTAACCTTATTTTTATGTTTTTTTAGGCTAACTTAACCTCCGTTCAGGTTGACCTACCTAAAATGACTTATAATGAATTTTTTTAGGGTTTGTCACTCACAATTTGAGGACTACATCATAAAACATAATATGATGAATTACTACAACTTGATGAAACATTGAGCTTGGGAGGAGGGTGGCATGCCCCAACTAATCCCAATGATTTTCCTTTTCCCTCAATGCCCTCCTTTAGGTGGTATGAGCTCTTCAAAATGATGAAGTCAACATCAATTTGGCATGCTTGAGCCAAGATGAGGGTTAATACATGATAAGAACATGTTGAAGTGGGTATGAATGAGGCGTGTTAAGACTAGTATGATAAATCTTACATGCACAATCACCTTAACAAAGCATAAACAAAAGTGTGGCTAGGACCTCCTAATCCATGTTTCCTAATGGGGTCATCCCAAGAAGCATCAGACACGAACCTAGAACTTAAATGCCCAACATGATGGGGACCTTCCACCACACCAAGGGGTAGTTAGCAGAACCACTAAGCTAACTCTCCTTGAAATAAAAACCAAGAGGACCTACCATGACTAGACCAAGGGTCTTAAGCCCCACTAGACTAACAATTACATAAAACAAACCCCAACATGGCCTTTAAAATTAAAAATGACCCCTCCTCTTTTGTACATTTGATATAGCACACTGAATAGGATTTGGAGGGTAACACGACCCATAAGACCAAGTTGAAATTAAACTAGTATTGGGTAAAAATATCATAACATCTTTCCTTAAGAATAACTTGGGAGAAGGATTTACAAAGTGAAGAAAATGAATGAGGCATTACAACCTATTCCCCTTAATGACAACTACTTGAATTTCTAACATAGATCGAAGCTTTAAGAATTTGGATTTTGTCAAATGCTTTGTAAAAATGTCTACAACTTGATCGTGTGTCTTATAATAAAGATTATCAAAATTATGATCTTGAGGAAGCGTCCAAATGAAATGGATGTGTAACTCAATGTGTTTGTTGCATTGTAGTATAAGTTCATTGACACTTTGACTATTAGACTTGAGAGTGGTTAGATGTCATTGGAATCCAAACTCTAAAATGATCTATTTAAGCCAATTTTTTTTTTTTGACTTGTGTGCATTGTCACTCGATATTATGTTTTGGTTAAAGAAAGAGAAAGGACATTTTATTTTTTGTGACCCAAGTGACAAGCCCAGAACCAAGGTTGAAAACATACCATGTAGTAGATTTCAAATCATCAAGGTAATTGGTCCAGTGGGAATTTGTAAAAGCATTTAAAATGGACAGTTCTTAAGTTGTATTATATCAAATTGAAATATACCTTAGATATACAAAAGATTGATTTTGTTGCTTTCTAATGGATTCCGTCGCATTTGTTCATGTATCGGGAAAAGAGACCAACAACAAACAAAATGTGAGGGTGAGTAGAGTTAATACAAAAAAGGATGTTAGTTCACTTTCAAAGTGGCATTCAATTTGGGTGAGGTACACTGGGTGGCAAGTTTAACTGCACCAAAAGGGAAATGAAGTTAGTTTACAATCTTCTATATTAAAATGGAAAAGATCACATTCATGCCTAGTTTAGGAAATGTGATTGTGTTTATTAGTTTGGAAAACTTGGGAGGCCAAGGAAATAATGCAAATTAGATCCTAACTTTGTCATGTCAGATTTATTCTTAATGTTAGATTTCACATGGCTAATATGTTTGATGTCACTATTAACGAGTATAAGGACATCAACATCAAGTACAAGCATGAGAATATGATCACATAATTGCTCAGTGTAGACATTAGGGTTAAGGTGTTGGGGTATAATTATTCAATAAACCTAATGTCAAGGAATGTAATTGTTGGAAGAAGTTGTCATTTTTGTCAAACAGGGTGTCATTGACGTCAAAAGAGTGAAAAGATATGTGGTGTCAAGGTGGTAATGATGACGTGGTTATAGTAGAGATATATTGTTTTGGAATGTATAATGAATCACTTGAAGATGAACCTACGGAATTCCTTGATCACAAGTGTATGTAAACCCAAAGCAATCCCCTAATGGCGTAGCGGTTGCACATGGCCCTCATGGGAAGACACCTTGGGTTATACGTAAGTGATACAAATCCTTTAGAGAATCCTCTAATGATCATGATGATGTGGAGTGTAAAGGAGTCCCTAAAGTGTCCTAAAGAAGTGTGAATGATTTCCTAAATAAATGATGTTGGGTCACATGACCATGATGATAAGAAGTGTAAGAAAGTTCGTAAAGGTGTTCCTAAGCAATGCCAATGAAAAATGTGAAGAAATTCCCAAAATAGCGGTGTTGGGTCCACATGACCATGTGGGTGGGGTCACATAACCCATGTTGGAGAAGGACCTAGAGAGCCTCTAAGGTTGGTGCAAAGCATATTGGGATGAAGTGTGAAAGATATCCCAAAATCATGATGATGAGTTCACATAACCTCAAAAATAGTTGTGTTGGGTATACATGACCAGAAGGATTGATCCATATGACCATGAGAAGTATATCCTGAAGTAATAAGGATTTGTCCACAAGGAAATGCTCAAACAAAAGGTGAAGAAACCCATAAACAATGGTGTTTGGTCCACTTGCCCATGAGTTTGGGGCTACATGACCCATGGTAGAGAAGGTCCTAAAGAGTTCCCAAAATTGGTCCGAAGCAATTTCGTGTGAATCTTGAAGTACTCCCAAAATTATAATGCTTGGTCCACATGACCCCGAAAGTTGTGGTACTTTGGCCCAATTAGACCACATGAGGTGGAAAGGATCCCCGCAAGAAATAATGACGTATCTGCCAAGTATGATTATGTGTTCAAGCCCTAAGGTCCCCTTTAGAGAATATATGGAGTGATATTGAAGTTTTGACATGAATTGTCATGATGGGTCCTTTAGGTGGGGTAGTAACCCTTGACACCCCCTTATAACACAAATATCCACGAATTAAGGATGAGTTTAAGGAGGCGCTAAAAGAAGCTACTAGATCATGATGAAGTGTATAAATAGAAGGCCAAAAATTTCATTTCATCATCAATCAATTCTCTCTTTATATTACGCATCTTTGGAGAAAAAATGCGAAACTTTTTGGAGGAGCAATTTATGGGTATCTTTGAGGATTGAGGAGATTCACGAAAAATAGAATAACTTTCTCATACACTATCGAAATTTCAAAATTATTGGCTCGTTGGAAATATGGTTGTGAGGAATTTGTGATGAATCTATATAGATACTCTTTTGGTTTCTATATTGTCTCTTCATATTGTGATCTTGGAAAAGGTATGGTTAATGCTTGTGGGTTTCTATTGTGTTTCTCTTGTGATGACACATGTATTTCATGGATAGAGCTCATCTTGGATCTTGGTATGTGAGCGTCTCTATTGGTATATCTCTTTGAATTCATTATATATGTTATGGGGGATATGATGATGGTCATCTTGGCATAGATATGATATGGTTCTTGTACACGGGTTTCTCTTGTGATGGTCAGCCTCTCATGGACTAGGGTCCATCTTGTTGTCTTGAAAATGTATGAGGTTTGTACATGTTATTATTCTTATCTCTTGGCATGATTGATGGTGATATTGGAATAGATGTTGGTGCACAATTTATGATGATCATGACATAGATCTTGGTGATTTGTTTTTATAGATCATGGTGATTATCTGGACATATTATATGACGGTCTTGGCATAGATCACAGTGATTATATCGGCATAGTCCATGGTTATGTTGTGGCATATGGATAATCTCGTAGAATGTTTAATGCTTTGGAAATGTATATGATTTAAAAGTTGAGGATCCAAATGAAATCATTGGAGGATTGTTTTCAAGCATCTGCTTGAGGTATGTATAGGTTGATATAATGTGGCATATATTGAGACAATGTGACAATGATTGTGGCATTGTGACATTGACAGTGTCATTGTGACAGAGGCAGTGATTGTGGCATTTAGATAGAGATACCTTGATTGGGGCATTGTGATAGAGATAGTGATTCTGATAGGTTGATAGAGGTAGTGGTATAGTGATACGGGCTTAAAGAGACAACGATACAGGAACATGGACAGTGATACAAGTGCAGGGACAAAGATACAGGTACAATTTGTCAGAGACAGTGATACAATGGTCATTACAGATTGTTTCTTCTATTCATGTCAGGGTGACAGGACGGGGCAAGGATATGAGATTGTAGTCTCCTTCAGGTTGGTGCTTGAGAATTGTGACTTAGTGCTCACTGATGATTGGAGTCCTCTCTACAAGTTGGAGCATGTGACCTTAGGGGTTGTAGCCTCCTTTCAGTTGGAGCTGATAAACTAGGGGGTTGGAGCCTCCTTCTAGTCAGTGCAGGTAAATGAGGGAGTAGGAGCTTCCTTTAGGTTGGTGCCTCCTTCTAGTTTGTGTTGGAGAATCTTGGAAGTTGGTGTTTCCTATGAATGCAATATTGACATGATATAAGAAAAAAACATTTTGTGGTTTTTCTCCCATTTGGGTTTCCATGTTAAATCTCTTGTGCACCATGTACGGTTAATGTGATGATGAAAGACATTGTTAATGGTTAATGTTTACATGATATAACTAATGTTTGAAATGGTAAAAAGTGTTAAATATTGAATCACCCCCCTCTTAGTATTTTCAACAGTAATAACAACACATTACATAATTGGATTTAATATTTAGTTATTATAATAGATATTAGTTTAATAGATTCCTTTAAAGAAAAGGGAATTAGGTTATGCCATTTCCTACAACTCAAATAGAATAAAATTGATGTCAAAGTAATAAATGACTCCACCATGTTGATGTTTGTAGCTCAGGCATGAACTTCCACATAGGTTTAGTGTCAAACGTCCGGGAAGTTGTCCAAGTCAAATTTATTTTGTAATTCATTTTATTTATAAAGTGAAAGTATTTTAATTAGTTGTTGAGTATAATAAAGTTTAATTTTAATACACTAGTGATTTAAACTAATATCAATTGTAGTTTTCATTGAGATATTAGTGTTTCATCCTAAGTAGAAAGCAAAGTCGAGGTAGAGTGTCAAGTCACATTCATTAATCACTCAAAGATAGTTTTGGTCAGAAAGTGAAGAGACACATTCGAGGAGAAAAAATAGAGTGTTAGAGAGGAGCTTGGTTCAACACCCAGGAATATTTCAATAGGAAGGAAACGATAGTAGAAGATCCGTACAATTGTGCAGATCAATATGAACAAGTCTGTACAAGCCTACATCAAGTCAGTACAGCCACCAACAAGTCTTGGGTTGATTTCTTGGTTCTTTGAGAGCAATTTTCCTCAATATGTTTGTTGTTTTTTGGCTCAATTTTGAGTATACCATAAATTTGTGGAGGTTTCCTTGTAAGCCTAGATCTATTAATGAAAGGCTGATTTAAAGGAGTAAATCATCTGTGGGTTTTGTTTTGCTTCCAATGTTAATTTTCTAGATATGTGCAAATATTGCTATGTGAAGCAATTAATTTATGCAAATTAAATATCAATTGATTTATTTGAGAACATAAGAATAAAATTCTCTTAGGGTTAATAAATTTGGCAGGGTATCAAAGTTGCTTATATTTAGAAGATCAAAAGAGTAGAAGTTTGTGTGTAGATCAAAGATGGCATCGAATAGTCTTAGGTTTGATGATAGGTTGGATGATGCCTTGAATTTCTTAGCATGGAAAGTCAAGGTAACTCTTCTATTAGAACATAACGACCTCTAATATATCGTCAAGGATGTGATAGCTTCATCAACAGATCCACATTTTTTGGCAACTAACAAAAACAAAAAATTAAAATCCAAGTAGGTTATCATGGATGCTATACAGGATCATCTAATCCATCATATAATCAATAAGGAAACACAGGATATGCTTGATGCCCTAGTTATGCTTTACTAGAGAGATAACATTAACATGAAGATAATATTGCACAAGAATCTTAGATATGTGGATATGACTAGATCACCACTGTCCAAAGTTGAAGGTCATTGATGAAGGTCACACATATTCATGACCAACTTGCAGTATTTAGGGAGATGGTTGAAAACAAAGAGATAGTCAATAGGGTAGTGAATGGGGTTCCCAACAAAATAAGAAACATTTGTCTAGGGTGTTTGTGCTCGGGAAAACCTTACATCTTGGGAAAGACTGTGGGATGATTGTATCCAGAAGACGACTCAAATGGAGTCAAAGGCCAACAGACATGGAGGTGAAAATTACCACACCCTCATTGGTCAAACAAATAAGGGTAGGGGTAAAAGGCCCAACAAGGGTAAGGTGAGAGTCAACCTCATAGCCATGGAAGAAGAAATTGATTAAAATCAAGTGCTTCATATGTCATAAGGATGACCATTATCCATCACAGTGTTCAGAGAAGAAGAAGGGTAAGTATTAGCCTCAACTGAAGCTCAGATGAATGAGTTTTCCTCCAAATTCAAAAAGGATTTCTCGATAGTATCTTGCCTTTCTTCCTACATAGTTTTGAAGAATGCGTGGTATGTGGATAATGGATTATTGAGGTGCATGACATTATCTCAAGAACTATTTTTAATTCTAAAGGAGCATGTCTCAAGAGTTCAAGTCGAGCTTCGTGATGATGCCAATTACTAGTAGCATGAGTTGGTACTATTCATTTCCAAATCTAGTCAGGTAACTATTTAGACTTATATTATGTGTTATTTGGTCTAGGTTCCAAGAAGAATTTGCTTTCAATTTTGCTCATGGAATATTATGGGGGTTATGCAATAGAGTTCAAGTACCAACAAATCCTCATAATACTGAAGGAGTCTAGTCCAGGATCAACTCAGGTGACTAGGGTTAGGGAAGGAAATTTATACAGGTTATAGGGTGAACTTTTCCGAGCCCTAGAACATAACACACGTAACTTGTGTGATTTATGGCACAATATAATGGGGCACCTGCATTACTAAGCATTGCTTATTCTCAGGGATATCGTAATAGTTCTTCCAGAGTTCAACGTTGAGCAGTAGGGTGTATGCAGATTGGAAATCATGTCAAGGGTACTTTTCCAAGCAGTGAACGCAAGTCTAAGGGATCCTTGATATGGTGCATTCATATGTATCTAGACTAATGTCAGTGGCATCAATCACATTGAGCATGTATTATATTACCTTTATTGATTATTTTTCTCTTAAAACTTGGATCTACTTCTAAAATAATAAGGATGAGGTCTTTAGCAGGTTTCAAGAGATCAAAGCTCTTGTAGAGAACCAATTATTGAATAAGATCAAGGTTTTTGAGATCGAACAATAGGGTTTAGTATACCTCCAAATATTTTGAGGATTTCTACAAGGATGTAAGAATCAAGAGGGAGTTCACTATTCTATACACTCCACAAAACAATGAGGTTGTAGAGCAAAAGAAACAATCCATCATAGGGTTCGCTAAGTCCATGATACATGACTTGAATTTGCTAGTGTTTCTATTGGTGGAATCATGCAATGCAACTCTCTACATCGTGAACATTTGTCCTCAAAATTATTTTGAGGGGCAAGTTACCAAGCCGACACACTGGAAGAGCGACTTGAAGGAACATCAAACTTCAACACGTGGAAGGCGAGAGTGATCAACATTCTCAAAGAGCGTGATCTTCATTCCTATGTGACCATCGTGATCGAAGAGCCTAATACAAATACAGGAAGAACCAATTACAAGAAGAATCAAGCAAAGGCAAAGAGGATCATATATGACTCCGTGAAGGACAACCTCATGTCGGTGGTCACATCATTGAAGACTAAAATGGAGCGTTTTGACACACTCACGAATATTTATGAGAAGAAGGCCCCTACTCAAAAAAGGGATTTGAAGAACAAGTTGCACAACATGAAGATGGAAAGAGATGAGAGCGTAGCCTCATTCTTCACAAATATTTCAAAGGTGAAGGATCAACTTGCAAGCATCAGTGCGGAGACAGATTAGGATGATCTTATTTAAATTGCCATCGATGGGATCCCCGCCTCATGGGAGAATTTTCTTGCTGCAGTAAAAATGGAAGAGAAGAGAAACCTAACTTCAAAATAATTTGGCACGATTGCATTCAAGAAGAAGGGCACATCCAGAACAAAGTGGTGCACATTAAGGAGGAGAATCTAGCTCTCACGGCTAGAACAAGAAAGAGAGGAAGCCATTCACTCCTAAGAAGTCCTTTCGTGCAAACAAGAAAGTGATCAATAAAGGTTTTGATAAACCAAATATTCTATGCTTTTATTTTCAAAAGTTAGGAAACTTTGTACGGGATTGCTGTATGAGGAAAACAAAAGAAGGAATATTTCATGCTTCCACCATTGTAGAAGAAAATTCCAAAGAAGAAGCACCCGAAGAGAAAGAGACAAGGAGGGAGTATTACCTCGTCTCTGCTTTGTATGGATCTCTCATCACAAGAGAAGATACACGGCTAATGGACAATGGTGCTTCAAAGCACATGTTAGGATACAAGGGCATAATCTCCAACCTAAAAGAGAAACAGTTTGCATGCATGGCAGAATTGGGAGACAATTCCACATACTCATTCCAAGGAGTCGGATCCACATCCTTCCAGCCGAGTTCAGGAGACACACTACATGTGGAGTAAAATATTTATGTCCCTGAATTGAAAAATATCCTATTCTATGTTTCTGACCTTGAAGATAAAGGCTTCCGAGTCATCTTCATGGAGAATCAAGCATACTTGTGGCCGAAGAACCAGAACATTGATACTTCTACTGTCATTGGGGTTCGAGAAGGAGGAATTTACACGGTCCCAGGAAAGTATATTGCAACTATGACACATCATACTATAATCCCATGCGATCTTTGGCATAGGAGGCTTGGACACCTCCACTTCAAAGCACTGCCTGATTTGCAGTGAATGGTGAAAGGTATGCCTAGTTTTGATTCTGTACATGAGATTGTTTGTCAAGGTTGTGCTTTAGGAAAGAATGTTAAAAAATAAGTTTCCTAGCAATCTTAATAGATCTTGAGGCATCTTAGATTTAGTGCACTTAGATGTCTGTGGACCCATGTCTTCCTCTTCCCTTAGTGGGAATCTCTATTATGTTTGATTCATTGATGATTTCTCCCATAAGGCTTGGATTTACTTCATGAAAGCCAAAAGTGAAACCTTCAGTAAATTCCAAGAATACAAATCCTTAGTTGAGAATCATACAAGTAGGCATATCCGTGCCCCAAGGTCTAATAATGGTGAAGAATTTGAATCAAATGATTTTAATGAGTTTTGTAGTGATGCAGGGGTATGTAGACAATTAACAGTTCCTTACAACCCTCAACAAAATGGGGTTGCAGAGAGAAAAACATAATTGTTTGTGAGGCTACAAAAGCCATGTTACATGATCAGGATCTATCTACTTATTTGTGGGCAGAAGGTACTAGTACAACAGTGTACATACAGAACATAAGTCCACATGCAGTTCTTGATGAGAAAACACCTGAAGAGGTGTTCACTGGTGAGAACCAGACATATAGCATCTTCAAATTTTTGGATGTCCTGTGTATATTCACATACCAAAAGAAAATAGAGACAAGATGGAACCTTCTGGAAAGAAGGGAAGTTTTGTTGGATACACTGAGACCTCCAAGGCATTCAAAATATATGTACCAGGTGAGAGACATGTTGAGGTTAGTTGGAATGCAACTTTCCATGAGGAGGAAACATTCAAGTGGTCAAAAGAGCTTGAATGTGATCCAGAGACTGAGGAGGCTAAGCCTCCTATATCAAAGGATCATGATGATGATTCTTCCCCGTGTGATGTTCAAAGGGAGAATCCAGCAGAGCATGCAAAGATACCTGTCATTGATAAACCAATTGAACTGGTTGATGAACCTCTCACAAAGAGGAGGTCAACATGGTGGTGAGATGTATTGAGAGATGCTGAGAAGCATGGAGCACCAGTAGGTACTTCCAGAGAATGCAAGCATCCTGGTGGGTATTCATGATATGTTTTATTGATGAGCAACATCTGTGACTCAGATCCTTCATCATATGAAGAGGATGCAGAGAGGTAAGCGTGGAAAGACACTATGACAAAGGAATATCATTCTATTCTAAAGAATGATGTTTGGGATATCATTCCCATACTAGAGAGGAAGTCAGTTGTAGCTTCCATATGGCTTTACAAGATAAATCATGCTACAAAAGGCAATGTAGACTAGTACAAAGCCATGCTTGTTTCCCGTGGATTCTCTCAGAAAGAGGGTATTGATTATGTGGAGAATTTTGCTCCAGTGGCCAGTTATACCACCATTAGATCTATCATATTTCACGTGCATCAGTATTGTCTTGAAAGCTTCACTAGATGGATGTGAAGACCTCCTTCCTCAATGGTGAGGTTGTGGAAGAGGTTTACATTGAGCATCCTAAGGGTTTTTTGATACAGGGAAATGAGTCCCATGTGTGCAAGTTGAAGAAATCCCTACATGGGTTAAAACAAGCTCCTCGAGCTTGGTATGCCAGAATAGATAGTTATCTTTAGAAACTATGTTTCTTGAAGAGTGATGTAGATTCACACTTGTACTTCAAATTAGTGGAGAACCAACCTCTAGTACTAGTCCTATATGTGGATGATCTTTTTCTCACTTGAGAGGAAAGACTTATTATTAAGTGTTAGAGGGATCTTACCTAAGAGTTTGAGATGAAAGACTTAGGTCTTATGCACTACTTTCGAGGACTTGATATTTGACAGAGGAATGATGAGATATTTTTATCTCAAGGGAAGTACACTGTGGACATCTTGCACAGATTTGTCATGGTGGATTGTAAATCCATAAATAATATAATGGATTCCAATTTGAGGAAACTCCGTGAGATTGAGGCTGGATCGGATCCAATGGAGCCCACATTATATAGAAATTTGATTGGCTAGTTGATGTACCTGATACATTCAAGGATTCCCTGATAAATAGCCTGTGATGAAAAATACATAATTCATTATATGAAACCAATATACTCATGAAAATAAATAATAAAAAACATATTGCACATATTATAGTAGTAAAATAATAATGAGGTATACCTGTTGCCTCGAGGAAGGTACTATCTGATCTACTTGTAGGGGACTGTCCTGATCAAAACCCCGCAACAAAAATATAGATAACATTATCTAAACAAAACAATTATACTCATGAAAAAACATAACAAATAAACGTTTTGTTCATATTATATTTGTACAATTACAATGATGTATACCTGTTGCCTCGAGGATGGTGTACTCCTCTGATCAGCTGCTGGGGAGATTCCCCAATCTCTACCCTTCATCTTAAATACATAAAATTTTAACGAAAAATAGAACAATAGACTACCAAAAAATACATAAGATATTAGATTCATTAATTAAATGTTGGGTAAATTGTTAGATGTACCACTCCTATAGTGACCACATTTGTATCTATTCAATTCAAATTGTAATTAATAAGCAACTCTTCCCCTGTAGCTATTGATTTAATGGCACATACAAAAACAAGGTTTCATTCACACTCCTCAGATATGCAATTGGGTTTCTTAAGTGTAGACCCTGGTTGTGTTATGTTTATAACCCCACAATATTCCCTGTAGCTTTTAGCCTTCTGTAAATGTGCATCATCACTCCTTTATTTTTATCCCTATCTTTCAACTATAAATAATTTGCATACAATCTATATATGCGCATACTTCTTGTATATTGGACCAGTCGCATCGAATCTGTGTAGTTGTAGCAGGGTCCAACATACTCCATCAGTTCTCTACATTTTCCGTAACTGACCTTTATGCCATCCATGCAAAACAACCCCAAACCATGTATTGACGATGGTGCAATTCAATATATCCTCTCGTTCACACAAAAATCTATGTTTAGTTGAGGAAGATCCTTGGACCCATTGTTTCACTATATGTTTGTACATCAAGGGCGCATCGATGTTGCTTATGGTCTCCTCATCATAAGAACATGACCCCCCTTCAGCGAGAAGAAATTGCATGTGTTTTGGGAATTTTCTTTTGACCTTTTGACATCTAGTTGATATACCTGTTGTAGACCTTATGGACGTCTCACTTTCCTCTAGTCTTCCTAAACTCTCATCAAGGAAGAAAGATCTGACAAATACCTGTTTAGTTCTGCTTGCACCATGGGAAACATCATTTAATATTACATCTCACCCATGTATTTCTCATGAAGTGTGTCTTGAATCATTAGTGAGGTTTATGGTTATTGTTTTCCATGAAATATTAGATATTTTTATTATGCTTGGACACTCAGAAATTTAGAAAAAAAAAGAATTTCCTTGTCCAAAGAATCAAAACCTTTTAATGTTTCTTTACCCTCTGCATGGGGATAACATTGTGATCATGAGGATTGTATGGATAGGGATGTATAGCAAATAAATTCAAGTATGATTTTGTATAGTAATATTTTAGGCATCTAATTAAATTAACAACACTCCATACAACTATACATGATTTCTTGAAGGTATCGTTGACCTCCAAGTTGGAATGTGAGTGTCACTAGGAAACTTTCACCACTAGTTATGGGTCTTAGGTAACCTAATCGGGGATGGTTAGGTGAAAAATGTGGAACCTAGTACCTAAAGAAGAATTTATGACTCTACAACCGCCAATGAAGAATCCAACTACTAGATATGGCCCCTTGATGGTATCCATGGCCTTTGATTTGATATAAGAAAAATTAAAATTTTATACTTTAATGCATAAGCAGAAGTAAAAAACAAAGCTAGATCCAGAAAAGTACTGCTGTAATAAATTCAAACATAATTTTCATCTCTTTCAACTTTAACACTCCACTGGTCACTGCATTAAAGTTGGTCCTTGAGATGAGTTATCAATTCCAATGTACATAACATAAACAATAACAAAACTACAATGAAGTTTAACTAATGAACAATAATTAAAGAACAATAGTACTACTAGTTAGATCTGGTTTGGATATGCCTTATACTTAGAAATTTTGAGTAAGCTCTTGTCACTGTAAGGACAAGCTTTTAGAAGACACACATTGAGATAAAGAGAGTTAGAGTGTTGATGTTTTATGTTAGGTACCCACAATAATAATTTGGCATCCCAGTCACAAAGAGTAAAGACCGTAACAACATATATAAACAGTCCCATGTATAGTTAGATACCCTAAACCCTAATCCCTAGTAGCAGATATAAGACAGTCAACAACCAAGACCTAGAAGGCTTGTACAGTCCACGACCTACCCTTAGAGGGCTTATATAGTCACCACCTAGCCCTAGAGGGATTAAATAGTCCACGACACATCCCTAGAGGGATTAAATAGTCCATGGTCCAATAACGCCCGCTTTATAACAACAATAACCCTAGGTGTCCAACAAAGATCAGATCTATACTTCTTTCATGCCAAGATTACTCCAAGAGTGAAGTTATGAACATAATAGATAAACTTGGAAAGTCTTCTAAAAGGGTCACTTAGGCAACCCTAGGTTTTAGGGTGGTTACCTTAATAAAACATAAAATAAAGTTGAGTACACTTGGAGTAGGGTACCAAAGTTCATATGGTCACATAAGGTTAAGTCATCATACCAAAGGTGGTCAAGGTACCACACACTATAAGGGCACTAGGACCAAGTAGAAGATGAAGGACCATAAATCAACCAAAGGGGCAAGAACAAGATGGTAAGGAAACCTCCATACCCACAAGACCAAGGTGTACCGTAAAGGTGGAGAAACAACCTTTTAACCCATAAGACCAACGAGACCAATGACTTTAATCTTTTCTCTCTCTCAAGGTATATTGTCACACATATTTTTATCATCACTTTATAAGCAGAAGTAAATAACAAAGCTAGATCCCAAAAAGTACCGCTGTAATAAATTCAAACATAATTTTCATCTCTTTCAACTTTAACACTCCACTGGTCACTGCATTAAAGTTGGTCCTTGAGATGCATTATCAATTCCAATGTACATAACATAAATAGTAACAAAATTAAAATGAAGTTTAAGTAATGAACAATAATTAAAGAACAATAGTAACATTGGATAGATATGGTTTGGATATGCCTTATACTCAGACATTTTGAGTAAGATCTTGTCACTATAAGGACAAGCTGTCAAAAGACATACCTTGAGAGAGAGAGAGATAGAGAGTTAGAGTGGTAATGGTTTAGGTTCACATTTCACAGTTGGATCTCACGGGTTGGAGACCACGGTTCACATTTCACAACACAATTCTAAAATCCCTAGAAGAGGTTACGCCGAGGATAGTAGACCAATAGAGGAGGCAGGGATACCAAGACTCAGTCAAGGAAGAATCCAGGTAGTCACGACCCAGCTTGCAAGTCATCGAGATAGTCACGACTTACTCAGGAGGATCCAAAATCAGTCATGTCTTGCTTAATAAGTTCACAAGACAATCACCAACAATCATGGCTTGCCCAAGGAGGTCGCAAAATAGTCACTAAAAGTCACGGTTTGCCCAAGAAGGGACAATACGGTCACAACTCAGTCCACAAGGAGAAGAGATTAGCAAAGGTCTAAAAAAGTCCACAAGTTACAACAACAATAACCCCAGGCATCTAGAAAAGATACGATCTACACTTCTTTCATGTCAAGATACTCCAAGAGTGAATTTATGAACATAATATATAAAATTGGAAAGTCTTCTAGAAGGGTCACTTAGGAAACCCTAGGTTTGAGGGTGGTTAGCTTAATAAAACATAAAATAAAGTTGAGTACAGTTACAATAGGGTACCAAAGGTCATATGGTCACATAACAATAAGACAATAAAAGTAATAAGGTTAAGTCATGATACCGAAGGTGGTCAAGGTACCACACACAATAAGGGTGCCAGGACCAAGTAGAAGATGAAGGACCATAAGTAAATCAAAGGGGTAATAAAAAGATGGTAAGGAAACCCCCATACGCACAAGACCAAGGTGTACCATAAAGGTTGAGAAACAACCCCTTTTACCCATAGGACCAATAAGGCTAATGACTTTAATTTTTTCTTTCCTTCAAGGTATATTGTTAGAAAAAATGGATCAAGAGAAATAACAATAAACAATAACAAGATGAAAAATATTAAAACACATTACAAGAGAGACACATATATAATGTGGTTCACCCAAGATGGGATACATCCACACATAAATTTCCAGTCCTTTATTATTATACCATCCAACAAAATGAAGAGACACAACTTGTATCAACTCTGCTGCACTTCCTCTTTACTCTCTCATAGTCTCTCACATAATTACAAAGATTGTTTTACAATGCTACAATACAATACATAACCGTATTACAATGCTTTCCTTTTATAGGGGAATTACCATGGGAAAAAACCATGGGTCACCCAATACCATGGGCCCATAAATTGTTGGCCAACAAACATCCCAAAAATTTCTTTCGGTAGCTTAGCCCTCGGACCCCTATAGGGGGGAAATGTCCCTCTGAACCCCCCATGTTGGGATGAGTGTACAGTAAAAATGGGGTACAAACACAATTGAACAATAACATCTCTGAATCTGGAAGATCAGGCTCCACAACCAACAATCTCCCACTTGGAGACTGATCACAACAACTACATCGTTGCTGCATTTGCTGGACTATGCTTTGAACCTTGGACTTGGAAAATTTCTCCTCTTCATCTTCATGCTTGAAGGCCAAATCAAACAGGTCAGGAACTCAGTTTCTCTCTGGTTACTACCTTTGTCAACATGTCTGCAGAATTCTAGTTAGTATGTATCTTTTCCAACTTTAACAATCCATCTTTTAGAACAAATCTAATGAAATTGTACTTGAGATGTATATGTTTTTTCTTCGAATGAAAAGTTGAGTTCTTTGCAAGATGAATGACACCCTGGTTTTCATTGTACAACCTACTATTCTCCTGCTTCTTACCCAATTCCTCCATGAACCTTTGTAGCCAAATTATCTCTTTAGTAGCCTATGTAGCAACAACATACTCTGCTTCCGTTGTTGAAAGTGCAACAACCTTTTATTGTTTTGAAATGCAACTTACTGTTGCTCCACGTACAGTAAAAACATAACCTGTGGCGCTCCTCCTACCGTCTTTATCACCTGACATATCTGCATCAACATAACCCTGTAGAACAATGTTTGAACCTCCAAAACATAATGTATGAGAAGTGGTACTTCTCAAATACCCGAGAATCCACTATATTTCCGTCCAATGCTCTTTACCTTGATTTTTCATATACCTACTCACAAATCCTACTGCATGTGCAATATCTGGCCATGTGCACACCATGGCATACATCAAGCTGCCAACTGCTGATGAATAGGGAACCTTGGACATGTATTATATCTCTTCCCGTGTCTTGGTACACATCTCCTTACTTAGTTTGAAATGGATGGCCAAAGGTGTACTAACTGGTTTTTCATTATGCATTCTAAACCTCTCCAACACCTTTTGTATGTACTAACCTTGAGACAATGTCAAATTGCGACTTTTTCATGTCTCTTGTGATTCTCATATCGAGGATTTTCTTTGTAGCACCCAAATCCTTCATCGCAAATGATTTAGCTAGTTTCATTTTGAGCACATTTATATCTTGCATGTTAGACCCCGAAACAAGCATGTCATCAACATACAATAACAAGATAATATATCTTACATTATATATCCTCTTGAAATAAACATAGTGGTAACAATAACATCTACTATAACCCTGCCCTATCATAAACTTCTCAAATTTTAAATACCATTGCCTTGGAGCTTGCTTCATGCCATATAAGCTCTTTGTCAACCTACAAACCAAATTCTCCTTCCCTTTGACCTCAAACCCTTGTGGTTGTTGCATATAAATCTCTTCCTCCAAATCCCCATGGAGAAATGTTGTTTTTACATCTCTTTGTTCAAGATGCAAATCTTCTACCACCATTAGACTTAAAATAGTCCGAATTGAAGTCATTTTAACAATAGGAGAAAATATTTCATCAAAGCCTATACCTTTCTTTTGTGCAAACCTATTTACAACAAGTCTAGCCTTGTACCACTTCTTTCCTCCATCTTCTTCCTTCAACCTATAAACCCATTTATTCTGCAATGCTCTTTTTCTTGCAGGAAACTCAACCAAATCCCAAGTCTGGTTTCTTATCAATGAGTCCATCTCCTCATTCATGCCTTGCTCCCACTTCTTTCTAGTTTCTACCTGCATGGCCTCTTCATATCATTGTGGTTCACCAAAATGAGTCATCAATAAATAATACAGTGAAGGAGAGAATCGTTCAGGGGTTCTCCTTAACCTAGTATATCTTCTTACATTTCCAGGATTTTGAGATACCTGTTGCTACTCTTGATTTTATAGTTCCTTTGGAACTTCATTTTCTTTGATCTCATCAAGCACTGTGTACTTTGTATTTTCATTTTCCTCTTTATTTCCCTACAACTGATTTTTGTACATAACCTTTTCATTGAATACTACATCTCTACTCCTAATGATTTGTGATTTTCATAATCCCATGAGCGATAACCAAAATCATCAACCCGATATCCAATAAAGGTACATTTCTTGGATTTAGCCTCAACCTTTGTTTTATTTTCTTTATCAATATTGACAAATGCTTCCCAACCAAAAGTTCTGAGAAATGAGTAGTTTACCTTTTTACATGTCCATGCCTCCTCTGGAATTCCACCATGCAAAGCGCTTGAAGGTCCTCTATTTATTAAATAAACTGTAGTATCTACAACATTAGCCCAAAATTGTAAGGGAAACCCTGCATGCAATCTCATATACCTTGCACGCTCCATGATCATTTTGTTCATCCTTTCTGGCACACCATTTTCTTGTGGTGTTCCTGGTCCTGGGATTGTCTTTTCTCTACGGATCCCATGGAATAAACAATAACTATCAAACTCCTTGCTACAGTATTCACCTCCATTACCATATCTAATACATTTCAACCTTTTTCTTGTCTAATTCTCAACCAAATATTTCCACTTCTTAAAAGTATCAAACACAACAAATTTATGTTTAATGCAATAAACCCAAGTTTTATAGTTGCATCATCAATAAAGTTAACATAATACAAGATCCACCAAGAGATTGTACTTGAGCCAGTCCCCATACATTTGTATGCACTAACTTTTCACTCTTCTTCGTTTTCCCAACCCTGATTAATCTAACTCTCTTTTGTTTTTTGTAAACACAATTCTCATAGAATTCCAAACTTAGTTGCTTTAGATCTGGAAGCAATTTCCTTGAGTGAAGAATCTGCATCCCCTTCTCACTGATGTGTCCAAGATTATAATGCCACAACACTACACATGTTTTTGTGGAAGCTAAAAAGATACAATAATTAGTATTACGAGGACATAAATACAACACACCTATCCTATCTCCTTTTGTTATCATCAGTGCTACTTTAGTGATCCGCCACCACATTTTTCCAAACATAGATAAACAACTTCTATCTACCAACTTCCCTATTGAGATCATATTTCTTTTCATAGCAGAAATATGCCTTACATATTTTAGTAGCCATTCATTTCCATTATTTAACTTATTCTGTACCTTAACCATTCCAACAATTTTACATGGTTCATCATCCCCCAACAAAACATGTCCAAAATCACCTGGAACATAATCATGAAAGAATTTTCTATGGGGTCTAGCATGACATGAAGCCCTTGAATCTACTACCTAATAATCACTAGTATTATCTAATGCAAGAATCAAAGCATCTTGTAACACATCACCTGCTACATTTTCTTCCTGAGTAGTCTCTCGTTGCTCATCTCCTTTCTTCTTTGGAGCTCTGTAGTCTTTCTTCAGATGTCCTCTCTAACCACAGTTCCAACACATCTTTACCATTGTGGACTTGGATCTTCCATTTCTAGACTTCTTGTGATTACCTGGTCGACTCCTTCCTCTATCCCTTTGTCTTCTCCTACTCTCCACGGTCAACACATTACCTTATGTCTCACCTGTGCTTTTTCTTCACATTTCCTTACTAAGAATAACACCAACAATATCATCAAATTTGAGAGTGTTTGAACCAGGGAAAAATTTACTTACAACCATGACCAAGACATTCCATCTTTCTGTCATTGAGAACAGGATTAGAAGAGCCATAACCTCATCATCAAAGTTCACTTTTACAGAACTTAGCTGATGCAGGTGGATCATTTCAAATTTGATCAAATTTAAAGTATTCAAAGTGAAAATAAAATCTTACAGGACGAAAGAGCTCGTCAACATCTTTCCAACAAAGTTTGTTTTGTGCGAAAGAACCTCTGGATGCAAAAGTTGTCAACATTTGAAGTTTCGACAAGAATGGTAAAAATGGTAAAAAAATGGTTAAATGGTAAAAACAAAATATATGGTTTATAACATATGTGGTTAAGGGTTGGAGCTATGGAAATTAAACGCAAGACCTTCACCAAGGTCACAATAAGCTCCATTGGCAATCACATTTATACTATGATTAAATGGTTAAATATATATATATATATGGTTTATGACATATGTGGTTAAGGGTTGGAGCTATGGGAATCGAACTGACCTTCACCAAGGTCACCATAAGCTCCATTGGAAATCACATTATACTATGGTTAAAAGGTCGGAAAATTAAAAAAATGGGGAGGGGTCAAGGGTTATATGGGGAGAGGTCAAGGACATAGCCCTCTACCTCATGCCAACACCCCCATTCAATTTGTATGATATAAACCATATGGTAAACATTAATCAAACGGTGCAGCCAAACCCCCATTCAATTTGTATGATATAAACCATATAGTAAACATTAATCAAACGGTGCAACCAAACCTTAATAACGTGGAGCCAAACAATAACAAACGTCCCATGCCACATCGAAACTTATCCAAATTAAACCATATGTCAAACCTTAGCCAACGCGCCACACCATATATACATATATCATAACGTGGAGCTAAACCATAAAAAAACGCACCATGCCACATCGAACCTTATCCAAACTAAACCATATGTCAAACCTTAGCCAACACGCCATTCAACGCACCAGACCATATATACATATATCATAACAAAAATTAACCCATAATTATGGCAAAAGTTGGGGCCAAACCTTAATAACGTGGAGCCAAACCATAACAAACGCACCATGCCACATTGAACCTTATCCAAATTAAACCATATGTCAAATCTTAGCCAACGCGTCATTCAACACGCCACCACTATATATACATATTAATAACATGGAGCTAAACCATAAAAAACACACCATGCCACATCAAACCTTATCCAAATTAAACCATATGTCAAACCTTACCCAACGCGTCATTCAACACGCCACACCATATATACATATATCATAACAAAATGTGATATATACATATTAATAACGTGGAGCTAAACCATAAAATACGCACCATACCACATCGAACCTTATCCAAATTAAACAATATGTCAAACCTTAAACCATATGTCAAACCTTAGCCAACACGCCATTCAACACGCCACACCATATATACATATATCATAACAAAATGTAATATATACATATTAATAACGTGAAACTAAACCATAAAATACGCAACATACCACATCGAACCTTATCCAAATTAAACAATATGTCAAAACCAACCTTATCCAAATTAAACAATATGTCAAAACTTATCCAAATTAAACAATATGTCAAAACCAACCTTATCCAAATTAAACAATATGTCAAAACCTTAGCCAACGCGCCACACCATATATACATATATCATAACAAAATACAACAGACTCGCTGGGTGGATCCCACGACCTCCGATTCAACAAGACATTGCTTTACCACTAGGCCAACGACCACTTGTTGTATGGAAAATGACAGACAAAGTTTAAGAGCTGGCGTGAAGGTTGGCAGCTCCAAAAGGCCGTGTGGCCCATGTCCCGTGACCCAAAAAACTAAAGTTTCAAAACCTTATAAAATTCTATAGATTTGGAAAGCAACGGGAGAATTCGGAGTTCAACGCACAACAATTTGCATAGTTTTCAAGAGGGCATGGGCACATATATTGAGGTGAGTACATACATTTATGTGCACAAATCTTGAGGCAAGAAAATACATCCAGTACAGGGAGGGCAGAGGGTGTTCTCGTTTTGCGTGCAAAAGAGGTCTCAAGAAAATATATTCATGTTTATACTTATTTTTCTCATAATTTCGCAAGGAGTTTAGTGGTGCAGTTTGTTTTAGCTTCTAACTGACATAATTCAAAATTGTTTCCAGAACACTTAATTATAAGCTTTTGAAGACTTAATAGATCGACCTTCCCATTAGAAGTGGCTTGGAGACGTAGCCGAGGAGAGGTGAACTCCGTTGTCAGCTGTGTCTTCTATTTCTGGTTTGCATATATGTTGTTATTTTCTTTGTGAATGATTTAAAGCATTTAAAAATCGGTTGTTAAGCTTGTTTGATGAGTATTTAACATGCAAACTCAAATGCAATTTTATGGTTAAAATAGATCCCGAAATTTCAAATCAAGTTTGGTATCAAAGTAAGATAACGATTGCATTGTGAGTTTATGTTAACAATATCCAGGCTTCAAGGTGGTGAAGGAGAAATTGAAAAGTTTGATCCAGATATTGGTTCAAGAAGAAGAAAAATGTCTTCACTAAAAGGAGAAGAAGCAGCTTCTTCTATCCCATCTGAAGGGGACTTTCTGAAAGCTTTCATGAGAATGAAAATGATGGTAGAGGAGTTCTATCAAGATAGAAAGAGAGGTGAACAAGGAGGTCCATCTCATGCGGAAGGTAAAAAATAAGTAGGTGGCGAGGAACCTCCTAAATCCCCACCTTCTTCTCTATCTTATATTGATGGTTCTTTATCGTTACATTCTCTGTTTGAAAAGCAAAAAAAAAAGTTGGCTTTAATGTGCCTCAATTAAAGCTATATATTAAGTTTGAATTACCTATGTATAATGGAGAGCTTAATGCTGAAAAATTATGCAATTGAATCCGTCAAATTGAAGTTTAATGTAGTATTCAAAAGTTTACTGAAGATAACATTAAGATTCAGTTGGATTTTCTTTGACTTGGAAGGACTGCTCTCATCTGGTGGGAGAGGAGATGTCAAGAGGATCTTGCCACAAAAGGAAAAATCATCTCATCTTGGTATGAGTTCACTTCAGCACTAAAAAAACAATTATATCCATTAGGGTATATACAACAAGCTATGATGGATTGGAAAATTTTGAGGCAAGTTAAGGGACAAAGTGTACAAGATTACACACAAGAATTTCAAAAAAGAGCATTGGTACTTGGTATACCTCTCTACACCCAGGAAACTCTTCTTAAATATATAGGAGGATTGCATAGTTATTTACGTCATATGATATTGATGTTTAATCCAATTAACCTTGATGAGGTGTGTGTTCAAGCAACTCACATAGATACGAAGGGGAAGAATACCAAAGAAAATGTTTCCAAGAAACCTTTCAAACCTGATGGAAACAAATCTAAAGGTAAGGGAAAAGGTGAACACACAACTGCTGTTAAGAATGAAGGAGATAACCCTACCTGTACTCATTGTCATAAGAAAGGTCATGATGCTTCCAAATGTTGGAAACTTCATCCGAAGCTGAAGCCTAAGAAGTTTTGCAATAAAGAAGACAAAAAGACTACTGCAACATCAATCCAACATGATTTGGGGTTAGACTCTGGGGATGAAACTAAGGTGGTTTCTACAAACATTCAAGGTAAAATTCCTTCTTGTTATGTTTTAAGAAATGAACATGTCATTGATGAAAGAAACATGAATGAGCTATTTCATATTAGAGTAATCTCCAAACATACAAAAATTGATACTCTTTTTTATAGTGGATCACAAGCAAACCTCATTTCAGAAGAAATTGTTAAGAAATTACAATTGGAAACTAAGTTACACCCTAAGCCATATCCACTTGGATGGGTATGTGATAATGCACAATTACAAGTCACAAAACAGTGTAGAATTAGGTTTTCCATCACTTCTGGATTTGTGGATGAGGTAGATCTAGATGTGGTTCCATTGGATATATGTGGTATTGTGTTGG
This sequence comes from Pseudotsuga menziesii, assembly GCA_001517045.1. Taxonomy (NCBI): domain Eukaryota; kingdom Viridiplantae; phylum Streptophyta; class Pinopsida; order Pinales; family Pinaceae; genus Pseudotsuga; species Pseudotsuga menziesii. Next base: position 123,844 of record LPNX010453789.1, read on the forward strand.
GCAGTCCATATCTGTATGATAGGAAGGCTATGTTTTATAGGGAATATAACACATATAAGCTCACTAAAGATGGTATCGAATATATCATTGGTGCACATTGCATGAAAACAAACATTTCTTTAGTTTCTGCAAATCAAATGAAGAGGTTAATTAATGCAAGTAAGAACTTTGTGCTTATGACAGTAAACGCAAAAGATGTTGAACAAACTGAATCCTTTAAAGGTTGTGATCCTAAACTTAAAAATGACTTAATAAAGGTGGTATCTGATTATGATATTTTGTTTCAAGAACCTAAAGGATTACCTCCAAAAAGGGAAATTCAACATGAAATTCAATTACTACAAGATGCACCTCTTCCTAATATTGGTATGTATAGGTCTTCCATTGTTGAGAATGCAGAGATAAAGAAACAGGTTCAGAAATTGATTGAGAAAGGGGCCATCCGACCAAGTTCCTCTTCGTGGGGTTCACCAATTGTTTTGGTGCCAAAGAAAGATGGAACATGGCGTATGTGCATTGATTACATGGCACTGGAGATAATTACAATAAAGAACATGTATCCTCTTCCTCGAATTGATGATCTTTTAGATTAGTTAAAAAATGCAATCTTTTTCACTAAGTTAGACTTAAGAAGTGGCTATCATCAAATCCGTATTCATGACAATGATATTTGGAAAACAACTTTTAAAATCAAACATGGATTATATGAATGGATGGTAAAGCCCTTTGGACACTGTAGTGCACCCGCAACATTTACGAGGGTGATGAATGATGTGTTTAGGACCTTCATTGATGATTTTGTTATAGTCTACTTAGACGATATTCTGATTTTCAGTCGAACTTGGGAAGAGCATGTCAAGCATGTTAAATGGGTATTGGATGTACTTGTAAGGGAAAAATTGTATCTAAAGATGTTTAAATGTGAATTTGGAAAGACATCTTTAGTATACTTAGGTTACATTGTAGGGTGTGGTGAATTGAAGATTGATCCCTCTAAAGTTGAGGTCATTATAAACTGGCCTAAGCTAAATAATGTAATAGAAGTAAGAAGCTTTTTGGGAGCAGCCCAATACTGGAAGAAGTTCATTGTGAACAACTCCTTCATAGCTTCTCCTTTACATGCTTTGAAAAGCGTGAACCTTTCTTTTGCTGGGAAGGAAAGGAATAGAAGGCCTTCGACACACTGAAAGAAAAGATCAACACAACTCTAGTAATTGTACTATCGGATCTACAACAACCATTTGAGATAGAAATGGATGCTAGTGGTTATGCAATGGGAGAAGTCTTAATGCAGCATAAAAAACCAATACGCGATCATTCTAAAACTTTCTCTAAAATAATAATCAACTATACAACTTATGATTAAGAGTTCTATGCATTAGTTCAAAGTGTTAAAAAGTGGAAACATTACCTAATGGTAGGGAAGTAGGCATTTGTGGACGTTAAGTCACCACGAATAATTTGTTCAATAAGTGGAAGTCAGGGTTGAGGTTGGGAGCCACCCCTAAGGGAATAAGGGTGGGAGCCCCTCAAAATGGAATTAAAGTTACCCAAGGGGCATCCAAAATGGTCCTCATTTTCGTACAAACCTAGTGACACCATTTTTAGGATGGATAAGTTCTTCTATTCAACATAGAGACTAACTGTGGCCTAGGTTAGAAACCCATCCTTTAGTTATAGAAATTCTTAGTTGAAAAAAAATGAAGAGAGACTACTTATAATGTAAAAAGACCCACAAAATTAAACCCTGCTCCATAATGAAATGACAATGCAACCTAGTAACAAAGTGCCATCCATAAACTTATATCAACACTTGTCTCAGGGGAGAAGCTGTCCACGCTAGGTTTCAAAGTATCATATATACTAGCACAACCACAAGTAAAGTGACCAATAAGTGTCGATAGGCACAACCAACCATTTAGTTTTGTGAAGATAGCTGGTTGTTAAACAAAGGCTAAAATATATAATTTTATATCCATTATTCATTCCAGATTGTTAGAGTTAATATAAACATAAAACAAATACTATTTAATAAAAAAACTTATATGAAAAAACAAAAACAAATTATCACCCATTTCTTTAACCAACCCTTAATTGAAGTTTATTTAAATCTTAATCAAGATGCATTTAAGCATAACAAGATACAACGACCATGAAATGAATCACTATTATACACTTGTTACACTTGAGTTAATCTTGTTGATCTCCTCAAGCAAGTCCAAAATCTGAGATACTAGCACAAGCACAAGTAAAGTGGTTATTCATCCCAGATTATTAGAATTAATATAAGCACAAAACAAATACTATTTAATAAACAAAAAACAAAAACTGATATAAAAAAAAACAAATTGTTACTGATTTCATTAACCACCTTTTAACTAAGGCTTATTTAAATGTTAATCAAGATACATTTAAGCATAACAAAATACATTGACCATGAAATGAATCCCTACTATACACGCTTACACTTCGATTAATCTTGTTGATCCACTCAATAAATCTAAAATCTAAAATAAGGGCTTCGTTGTCGACAAGTTCATTTATTACACCGAACGTGTTATTTAAGGGTTCCTCTCCGCAGGCTTCGTCGTTGACAATTTCATTTGTTATTTAAGTGCTGCTCCTCGGCGGACTTCGTTGTTTGTCCACGGCCTATGAGGAGGCTCCCCGTGGATTCCACCGTGCATGTGGATGACGGTGGGGACTCCGTTGTGTTTGACCCTGGCAGTCTTCAGCATGGGATCACATGGCAGGAAATGCCCAGAGGGAAGATGGTTCTCCCAACTCAGAACGTAGCAATGCCTTGGATGGCCTCGATCGTGGGACTTGACACGATTGTTGTTTCCTTGGATGCTCCATATGCCAACATGGTAGTCGGGGGAAGACCGCTTTTGTGTGAAATTTCTACAAACAAACACAAAATATTAGTCAGTCAAGTTTAAAATCGTCTGAGACCCGAATCAATTCATCCAGTAAAGAAATTATCAAGTATTACACCCATTTTGTCTCGAACATCCCAACCCGAAGCTCTGTTGGTTTCAATTTCTCGTATTTGAGCACAGAAACCTCCACTATTGGCATGTTTGGTAGCTTGTCCATGAACATCTTAAGAGACGAGCTCTCATCTATCATAGAATCTGTAGCGCCCTCTACGACAATGAAACTGAAGTAGTAGAAGAAAAGTATTCAAACGCAATTATTCATCTCCATTATTTCAGTATTCGGACCTGCAACACCAGATCCTATGCCAGCTGATCTCTGCAAATAAAAATCGTTGAATGCTCGAATTAATTCAACTTTATTCGGCTTGACATTATATTCATCAGATATTGAGTGAAAGGATATGATGGGTATGTGGAAGAACCAAAGCCGTGCATCAACTTTCCGTTCTTTCGCACGACTATTAAGAGTAACGCTTCTTTAATTTACCAATTCAGGGCCTGTTTTTTTAGTATATGCTACTCGATCTGGAGAATTAACTGTGTCTGACGAGGGGGTTAGGAAGGTTCGATTTACTTCATTCTGTTGTTGTGATAGGTGCCATGTGAGGGAAATAGAGCTTAGGAATTGCATTGGATGGGATATATTATAAACGACTAGGTGGTAGTTGCATTGCTTCAGTGGTAATGAGTGTTAATCGATGTGATTCGATGCCATGGTTCCTAGCTGAAAGGGTAGGTGTGATTGGGAAGGGTCCAATGCGACAGAGATAAAAGAATGGTAAATGTGTAGAAGCAACTCCAATTCTTGGATTGGGTATTAAATGGATGTCTTGGATGTTTACAGAAAAAGATTGTGAAGGATGGATGCATAATAGACAGGAAGAAGCGCTTCAATGGTGCCATCATCGACCAGGGTAGTTTGTTGACACAGGGGTTTTGGCTGAACAAGGGTTGGCAATGCGCATGAAAGGATACTCACGCCAATAACATGGCCCTGTTTGGTTATGTTTGTTTTGGTTTTTTTTTCAAAGAAGTAGACAAAAATATTAAATAGTTGAGCTCCTCCTCTACTCTTCTTGACCTCCAGGGAGAATCAATATCACTTAGATTTTGGTATGAAAATTAATTCAAAGTATGTTTGTTAGCATTTCTGATATTTGAGATTCTTTAGTGTTTACATGGATTAATTGTTGGAATAACTTGCTTCTTTAAACTATTAAAATGAAAAAGGGAAGTATTTTACATAAATCATTTTATACTTAAAAAAATTTCATAGCATCAAGCACCCTTTATAAGCTAACAATTGCCAGAACCTTTAGACCTGGGTGAAAATGCTTATTTTAATTAATAAAAATGAGCAAGGTAAAGCATTTTATACTTAAAAAAATATGATAGCATCAAGCACCTTTTATAAGCTAACAGCTGGTAGAACCTTTAGACCTGGGTGGAAATGCTTATTTTAATTAATAAAATTAGCAAAGTAAGGCATTTTATACCTGAAAAAACTGGCAACAGTGAGCATCCTTTATAAGCTAATAGCCTCTAAAATTTTAGTGCAAAAAAGTCTTGAAGGCTTAAAGATAAGTACATCAAAAAATAAATCCTGCACAACCCATCCATCAACAAAACATAATTTATGCAGCATCAACAATCATGCCTCACTTGTGGGTCACCTTTGTCCTTGGAAGGTGGCCCATGCATCCACCATAGGTTTTGGGCCTATGTTGATGGCAATGTCTATCTACCATGAAGACTTTCTGCTCGGAATCTTTAAGTGACCCGAAACCTTGAAAACCTCAAGGTCCCACTTACCCTAACCCAAAATGTCACGTCCCCACCCTTCTACCAGCGAGAGGACACGACTATAATACTAACATTTCGGGCAATCCAGCCCCATGAACATAACATAAAAATAAAATGCATTGAACTTAAACATACTCAGATGCATAAATGAATATCAAACAGCGGAAGCAATTTCATTCATTCACAACATTTAACATGTTCATATGGATTTATAAAACAAACATAGTTGCGAGGATTTAAACACAAGAATACTTATCTTAGAAGAATCTTGTCCTGCAACCAACTACATCGCTGCAACGTTCCACCCAACCGTAGGCTAGTGTTCTCATCAATCACTCAGCAACACTGCCACCCCTGAGCTGGGCATGATTCCACAAGGAATAAGGGGAAACTAGCAGGCTCACACGTAGCCAAGGATACACAACAATACATAGCCAAGCCATTAGATTTGGGTTTAACATGCTAACAGGAGCTGGGTACGCTGGTTGCGAAGCCAATGGGCTCACTGAAGAGCTAAGGACACCTGCACTAGAGCTAGCCTGACTTCTAAGACATCCACACACACCCAACATAAGGAATCATCCCCTTCTCTGCTGCACAATGCCTCATGCCATGAATTCCCTTCTAGTGTTATTCAGGGGGTGTAGAGAAGAAATCCAACCCTCTAGCTCTGTTTACAAGGCTCCAGAACCCACTAGGTTTATCGAGCACGCTCAGGCTCCATTCCACTCCCAAACAATTCGAAGACTAGCCACTGTACACACACAACAAAACACAGCACAATCATAGCTCTAGGATTTTAAGGAAACACACCATAGAGCGAAATTTAAACGACAATCGGCTAATATACAGCTCAGACTAAGCAATTCGACTCCAGAGTCGTTCTTGGCCCTATCGTGGCCAAAACGACTCAACAACAAACCCATAGCAACCCAAAATTGTGGGGAAACCAACAACGATCTCTCAGTTGCGTGAGGGGAAGAATATGACTTGCGTGAAGGTTGATTCAACCACACAAACCCATAAACGTGAAGAGAAACTGTACACAACAAAATCGGGAAAGAAGAACCGTCTCGAATGTCTTTCCACGTGAGGAAGAACGGGTGCCTGTGTGAGTGTAGAATGAGGATGATGGGAATGATCGGATCCATGGTTCCTTAGGTATGCATGAGCATGTGGGAAAGGACTGACAATCCTGCCAATACTGACGCTGCCCATGCAGAGGTTTTCCCAGGGAAATAACTGCCCCCAACTAACTCCAAGGAATTAATTCGATGGCTGAATGAGACAAGGAAAGGTGAGTAAGACAAAAGAGGGGTTTATCAATTGACACTTGGTTGTTCCCCAATGGCTCCCAAGGGTTAGACATTTCCCCCCCTTAACCTTAGGAAATCATGCCCTTTTCATTTCTGTTGCGTCAACATAGCTGGTTGTAGGCCTTCTTAATTAATTTCGCATGGTGTCCAACATTATAACGTGCCTGGCTAGCACAAAATACCATCGACATCGCCGAAACATAATACGACAATCAATGGTGGTGCATTTTCCTTTAGCTCCACACCATGATCCATTACAATATACACATCATACACACTTAATGCAAACGGGGTCAAAACTGGGGTGTTACACAAAACCTCAAAGCTCCCACATGCCATACATGTTACTTCAAGGTTCCAGGCAAACAATCAGCATGGTAGGAAACAATCAACATGAAGGCTTGTTGTGCTCATTGTTATCGATAATCATGGGAGTAGCACGCTGGAAATAGGAGCCAAGTGCAAGGCCACCAGAGAAAATACGTGTATGCTTGCCATCACAATGGTCCTTGAAGAAGACACAACTACTTCGACTTTTGCTGTTGTTGTGCTTAATAAAGCAGGTGAGCTTCACATCCCCTGCCCCCTCTCTCATTTGTATTGTATGTATTAAACATATATTTTACTGATTAATTTTGATATTTAGCTTATATTGGAAATGAGTATGTTTCTTCGATGTTAGCAGATACTGGTACTTGTGTCAATAAGGGAGTTCAAAGAACAAAGGAGGAAGTGCCCACTGTGTCTCAGTCTGCAAATGGTCTAGAGCTGAGACATGTAGACAGTCTGCATGAAGGCTTGTTGTGCTCATCGTTATTGATAATCATGGGAATAACACAATGGAAACAAGAGCCGTTTAGGTTCAAAAAAAAGAATTCCAAATGCATAGGCCTTCATATGGAAAAGACAATACGTTAGTAGTTGAAGTACTATCAAATCACATAAAGGTTGCATAGTGATATTTTCTTTGCAAGATTTCGAAAAAAAATAATATTGTGAAGCTTTGAAAACCTATTTGACAAGACAAGAGATTGAAACTTCACGTGAATGAAAATAATCGGCAAAGGCATTCTTTGAGGACATCAGGTGAAACATCCACGACCACAAATTGATCGAAACACTTTGAAGATGAATGAAGCACTCGATATCTATTCCCTTACATTCCAAACCAATTTCCAGGTCGGGGGTTCAAGTCTCGTGGTGCACTTATGAGCATAAAAAGAAGGTAGTCTCTCCATCCAATTCGATATCGTACACCCTAACCCTCACCTTCACTGGCCGCATAAAAATTCTTGGAAACGCCCATTTTTTCCCATAGCTTCTCTTCTCCTTATGCCATTCTCGTTGCATATATGTATTCAGAGATCTCACCATCTCACCATCTCCCTTCCCCGCCCTTCTTATTGCAAAGATATGGAGATAAATTTAGGGCGTTCAATCCTTTCTCGTTGTAGAGACATGGAGATAAATTCAAGGCGACAACCACTTGCAACAACTGCTTAATCCCATGGGAAACGAGACTGGATCTGAGTCAATATTCATTATGGCCCTTGATTGACGACAACTCATGCTCGCCTTCTAATAATGTTTCTACCTTCATAGATTCAAATCGTCTAAATCCAACTAAACAATGTCCATGCCCTTCTAGATCCATTAAACATATTATATGTCATCTAATTATTAATTTTTAGTGCAGATGCGCTAAGTCAAGAATAATAAAAGGCATGGTTTCCAGGTGGATTTATCCGCATGCATGAGGATTGTCTATGTTTCCAGCTATTAAATTCCTTAAATCCATACCTCATGATCTAACACATTAGATGAAATCTGATGTGTTTATGTATATTTTAAATGGCATTTTATGTTATACTATTTTTTTCTTAATTCTATTTTTAATTAAGCCTTCCACGATGACGTTAAGGAAAGCTAAGTTAAAGACGTTTAATTATTAAAAAAAATCTCACAAATTTTCTCACTTTGTGCTGCATTTACCATTTAGCATGGCAGTGGTTCTAATATCTCATACTTCTTTGAATCTGCTTCCCGAAAATGTTAATTGATAGCCGTTTGACTTTGAGATTACGAAACCCCTCTCAGGACTCTTTTTTGTAGAAGGGTGTCTTAGAATGGTTTAAAGTGGAGCCTTCATTCACATCACTTCAAATCCCATGAGAGAGAAAACGACTTTAAATAGAAAAATAGTGCACAATAAATGTCATTATGAAGTTGTCGGCTATCACTCACAACCTTGAGTTATAATTCAAGACATATTATCTGCACATCTCCTTGTCAATTATCAACTTTCCAACTTTCACTCTTTGCTAAATATCCCGTAGAACTAGGGATTGGGCATTTGAATCAACATATATCTCTAAGAAATGTTTTTCCCTCATTTGAAAAATCTGTGGAAGTTTTTTCTCTCCTCTCAACACTTGGAATTGTATGGACTTCAATGCATTCATTACTCTCTACCTGGGAATTATTCTCCTGCCGAAGCTGCATCCAAACGACGATCGATAAGTCAGAAGATCAACCAATGTAAGCCCCGAATATTTGACCAAAAAATCCACTTGATGCTTTGATTTCTCCTCCGAAAACCCCAGAATCGACGACCTCCCCATCCATAACTTTGAAATTCGTTCTTCCGAGAAACCTAAATTACTTATTAGTATTTGCATCATAATTTCCATACATTCACTATACTTACTTTTAACAGATAAACTTACATTATTTACTTACACATAACTTCTTCCTTTCATTTTAAACATACCAATGTGCTTTTAGGTGTTTCATTTCCCCGGCTTTGGGGTATACTAGTATCTAAATACCTACGAGCATAAATAGGGCATAATGAATATTGGCAACACTGAATGACAACTTCCGATGTTAGGCTGAATTTGAAGTGTGTGACGGGTTAAAGTGCGGAGTAACAGGGGAGTGTGAAGATGCCGCTACGTGTACTAAAACGTTAGATACAGGTAAGTGGCATGGCCCGGGTTAGAGGGGAGTGACAGATTAAATGGAAAAGCTATAACTCAGATGGGCGGGAAATGTAAATGGGGATCAAGAAGGGCAGGGCGAGTAGATTGTATATTGGACGAAGAGGAGGGGTTATGAGGGCGAGCAGAAATCAGAAGTTTGTAAAGAGTTTGAGGGGTTATCTATGAAGATCATTCATTTACAATCGTTTCGATCTAAAAGGTCCTGGAACACTCCCAAAAATCGTAATCTTCTCAACTTTTATCCTTTTTTTTTCTTCTTTCAATTATATTAAGATGGGAGGATGGGCTATGCTCATTTTGCTGGAGCTTTGCGGTTCATTTAGACAGCATTTGAGGAAATCCTACTAGCTTTCATTAGCTAAGCAGTGGCATAATGGATGTATAAGCCATTTTTGGGCAAGAAATTATCAGAAATTTAATCTAACCCTCAAACCTGTGGAGCTGATCATGTGGGATATATGGACATGTGCAGGGAATCCTATTGTTCAATTGGCCGAGTATGTTATTTAATCATTATTGCCCTCTCCATAGTCTGTGTTTTGGACATTTGCAGGCCCTTGGAAACCCCAATTGCAAGGGTTTTCTCTGTGGCCCTTCAATGAATTTTTTCGAAGGAGAGTCCTGACTGGACTGATGAGGTTGTATATTTAGATGAGTCAGGGGAGATAATCTCCTGTATGAAGGGAATAAGGTATGTTAAGCCTGGGGAAGATGATCAATCAGATTCTAGTGGGTGGTGTGAAAGGACCTCTGCAAATGCAGAAATTGTTACCAAGAGTTTTGACTGGGGTGATGAGGTTGTATATTTAGATGAGTCAGGGGAGATAATCACCTGTATGAAGGGAATAAGGTATGTTAATCCTGGGGAAGATGATCATATTCTAGTGGGTGGTGTGAAAAGGACCTTGGTAATCCTTGACATTTATTTTCGACGACAACATTTTTCTTTTTTGACCAGGGTCATTTGTAAGACGTGTTATTCCGAGGATTCCCAATTTTGACCAGGGTCATTTGTAATCATTCCGAGGATTTCCAATTTTAGATGCTAGCACCCTTTTAGTTTTTAGTTTTAGATTTAGATGTTTTGACCAGGGTCATTTGTAAGATATGTCATTTCGAGGATTCCCAATTTTAGATGCTAGCACTCTTCTAGTTTTAGATTTAGATGCTAAAACCCTTGCTGGTTAGGCGATGGAAATGGGGCTTGGCATGGAGCTACAGCTTCATCATTTGTATTATTTTACCGAACAGGTCGCAAATCAGTTATCTCTTGAAAAGCCTCAACGGTGTGGATGTGGCGTTGAGCTTGTTCAATTGGGCCAGGAGGCAAAATTGGTATACTCCAAATGAGCAGACATATCATCATTTGTTGGATGGCTTAATCAGGACTGCAGACTTTGATGGCATTCACTCTTTGCTTGAAGATATAAAGAAGAAAGGGAGTGATGTTTCTTTTAGTGCTGGCAAGATCTCGCAGACTTAATATGCCTATCAAAACTTTCGAAGAAATGAAGACTACAGGCCTCCGCCCAAATGCTTTGATATTTCCAACTCTGGTTGATTCATTGGGTAAGGCGGGGAGATTGGACATGACTACGAAGGTCTACATGGATATGCAGGTAGCTGGCTTTAGACTGTCTGTAAGAACATTTGTTTCTCCCATCCAAACCAAACCTAGGTTTTGGATTATGCAGCTTTTATACATCTACACAATGCACAAAGCGCAACTTGTAAGAACATTTGTTTCTTCTATCCAAACCAAACTGTAACACCTCGGTTTTGACCCCGATGCATTAAATATACATGATATATATATATATTGTAAATAATCATGGTGTGGAGCTAAAGGCAAAAGCCCCACCATTGATTTGGTTGTGGTATGTTTCGGAGATTTGAATTGTTACCGATAGTATATCGGGATATACGACACATATTAAGTTGTGGCATCATGTAACTATGCATTTTAATTAAAAGAACCCCAACCAGATATGTCAATGCAACCATATTGAAAAGGGCATGATTTTCCTAAGGATAAGTGGGGGGATTGTTAAACCTTGAACCTATGGGGAAAAGCCATGTGTCAACCACCCAGTTAATACTTCTGTTGTTTAGTTGGGGGCAGCTATTGCTGGGGGTGGTGGGTGGCAGGTTTGCCCACATGCACACTCCACCAGCTGGATCGTCCATTCAAGTGGGGGAAAGGAAAACAGCAAGGGATGCTTCCACTCTCCCACTCTCGCCAATTTTTCTCACTCTCATGCAGACGGTGTTTCGGTTCACTTTCTCACGCACAGGAGTCTTCGTGGTTTTTTTCACTCACGCAGAGCTGGAAAAGGATGGCTGTCACCCACGATTTCCCTGGTGGAGGAGCCATTTTGCGATTTCTGTTGGGTGTACGTTTCCTCACCGATGGTGGTCTGTGTATGTTCTTCCTCCTGTCTATGCAAAGAATCGTTTTTCCTTTTGTCCCATTATCAGACTGGGTAATGATCCCGTTGCTTCATTGTGAGATGGGGCTGTTGCTCTTCCCTTGATCTGTGGTTGCTGTGAGTTCACCTACGTTTTGTTGGCAGTGTTTTCCTTCACGTTTTGGAGCTGCTGTAGGTATCATTGAGTCGTTTTGGCCACGATAGGGCCAAGAATGACTTAGGTATTGATTTCCCCTGTCAAAGCTGTAATTGCTGGTTTTGTTGCATGCATACAGTGGTGGATACTGTCTGTGTGGTTCCCCCTCGGATTGTGTTGGAGTGGGGATGAGGGCTTGGTTTGCTTGACAAACCTGGTGTGTTTGGGAACCACACAGACAGAGCTAGAGGGCTGGCTTTTTTCTCCACAACCCTTGAATAACATTGGAAGGGAGGTCAGGGCCTAAGGGACTATGTAGCAGAGAAGGGACTGATTTCCTTGTGTTGGGTGTGTGTGGGTGTCCTAGAAGTCAGGCTAGTTTTGGTGTAGGTGTCCTTAGCTCTTCAATGGGCTCACCAGCTTAGCATTTAGCCTTTCTTAGCTCCTGGATGGCCTGATAAACCCAACTGTGTTGGCTTGGCTGATCTGTTGTTCGCCTGAGAAACCCAACTGTGTTGGTTTGGCTGTTTTGTTACCCTTGGCTATGTGTAAGCTTGCTTCTTCCCTTATTCCTTGGGGGATCGTGCCCAGCTCGGGGGTGGCAACATTGCTGAGAGATTAAGGAGCACGCTGGCCTATGGTTGAGTGGAACGTTGCAACGATGTAGCTGGTTGCGGGACAGTTCTTATAAGATAAGTATTCTTGACTAATCTGCTTCTGCAATCATATTTACTGTTAATGAATTATGAACATGTGGTATGCTTGAATGAATGTATGGTTTTGCTTTCACTGAATGATAATTATGTATGCATGTTTTATTTTCAAGCATTTTCCTTCAATTTATATGTATGTACATGTTCATGGGGCGGTTTGCCTGGATGGTTAATGGCTTGGTAGCGTCCTCTTTGCCGGTCGGAGGGTCGGGGACGTTACAATGTGGTATCAGAGCTTACAGGTTGCAGCATGGGCCTCTATGGGCCATGAGAAACCAGTTAGTAGAGGCAGGTTGCCCTCTGCCCAGCAGAGATAAGAAATCATGACAAACAAACAAACAAAAAAACTTCAGAAAAACTTCAAATTTTTTTTCCGAGTGCCGAAACCGTCGGCTCATCGGAAGACTAAATAGGAAGCTCTTCCGATGCAATGGAAAGCTAGTCAGAAGGCCACTCGATGGAAGATAGTTGGAAGAAATTTGTGAAAAATTTCTCCAAGTGTTCGTCGACCGTCGACAGAGAATAGAGGATGTGGGAGCCGCAGTTTCGGCGGAGGTCAGCCGAAGACCATCGGAACATCGGCTCAATTTAGTTGAAAGATCCTCCGATATCGACCATCGGCGATCGACGAAGGATAGTTGACAAGACGGCCGCAACGTCGACTCGTTAGTCTGAAGAACCTTTGATAAAGACCTCGGCGTCGGCGAAAGTTAGAGGATGAAGGCACCGACGCGGACAAGGAAGAAGAAGAAAATTTTCGAAAAATTTGTCCAATTGTTGAGACCATCGGCGATCGGCGAAAATTAGTGGATGTGGGAGCCGCATCGACGAAAATTAGAGGATTGTATCGTCGATGATTAGGTAATGAAGTCGCCGAAACGTCATCGCCGTCAGCGAAGATCAGTGGAACGGATCGGCGGAGAAAAGGTGAAAACAGAGCCGTAGTTTCAGTGGAAGTCTCTCGAAGACCGCCGAAACGTCGGCGAAAAATAGACGACGGAGGCGCCGATACGACGACGAGTGCTAGGTGAAGGAAGAGTCGACAAAGCGGTGAGAAAACGAATTTTTTTTGAAAAATTATTTTAAGTGTCGGACCATCGGGGAACTTAGTCTGATGAAGCTCCAATAAGACCATCGGCGTCGGCGGAAGGGAAGTCGAAGATTAGTGAAGTGGATCAGCGATGAGTAGTTGAACGGACCTCCGATGAACATCGGAAAAATTTAGTTGTTTGTGCGTTCGCCGTTGCGGGTGTCTAATGGACTATCCTTTCGACGGTTAGAGGCTTCAACCGTCGATAGTGGATAGAGCTTCCAACAACCGATGAGTTTATGGTCTGTAGAACCCGCAGTGGGAATACTACCCGCAGTTGCGGCTGCCTAAGGGACTGTCCACCTGATGGATAGTGCATCCGATTGCCAATACGCAGTAGTCCTCAGCATCGCCGATAAATAATAAAGACCGGAAGCCGAGACAACCGAGGATCCGATACAACGGGAACTTTAGTTGTTTGAGCCGTCGATACATCGGATGATGTTAGTTATTAGGGCCGTCGATGAGCGCCAGAGGGAGTTTGTGGGTTGGATATCCGAAACGTCGGAAATTTTGTTGGGAGGAGGTCCAATTGGGCCAAAGGAAATTTGGGTTTTTCAAGTGGATTTTTCGACGAATTGTCAGTGGATTATAGGGCTGAACAAGAAGAGAATTTTGTGTGTTTAAGCAAAACTGTTATTTATAATTTTTTTTCTTTAGGAGAAGGTAAGTAGTTCTGATTTATAGTAATGTGATGCATCTAACAGTTTGCTACTAACACGTTTGCAGAATCATAGACACCTTCAAGAGCAGTATTCCAAGTAGAGTAGTGTGGTAAAGTAAGTGGTGGTTCAATTATGAGGACACATGACGGATATGATGCTCGAGATTCTTATGAGCGTGCGAGAGATACCATGGGAGAAAATGTCCGTAATGGAAATGATGACATAGAGTCTAATGGAAGGAGATTCCAAGAGACACCGTCAGATTTTGCAACGACCATGAGAAGCTTGATTAAAGCCCAGGAAAAGCAGCATCAGTTGAATGCTGCTATGCTGCAGAGTTTGACAGACTTGCAGAGAAAGATAGACTATGGACGGGGTACAGCAAGACCGGAAGGCAACAAAAGCAGTACTAGGGGAAGGAGAAGAACTTCTAGTGGATCATCTGACTCTAAAGAATCCAGTGGGGATACAAGCTCATCTTCTCGTAAAAGAAAAAGAGGGAGACGCCATAGGGATCACTCTCGGGATGAATTTAAGAAGGCTAAACCTAGTACATTTGATGATGAGGTAAAGACTGGGCAAGAGGCTGAAGCTTGGCTTCTTTGGATAAAGAAGTACTTTCAAGTGCAGGATTATTCGGGAAACATGAAGGCAAGAGTTGCTATATTCAATCTGAATGGAAGAGCATCCATTTGGTGGGAACATTTCAAGCAAGTATAGAGGATCAGTGAAAGGAGACTGAAGTGGAAATATTTCAAGCAGAAATACCTCTCTGACAGGTATTATGATGACAAGATTAAGGAGTTCCATGAGCTGAGATTGGGACAGCAGACCATGGATGAATATGCAAATAAATTCTTAGAATTGTTGAGGTATGTCCGATACATTAGAGATGAAAAAGTGAAGGACCAGCGGTTTCTGAGTGGATTGCCTCAGTCTTACAAAGACAAGATCGAGTTTTACGAACCTAGAACTCTTGAAGAAGCAATAAGGAAAGCTAAGTATTGCTATGAGCAAAGCAGAGGTAATCCTGATGACCATAAGGTATGGAAGGACAAGAAGAATGAAAAGTTTAACCAAAGAAAGAAAGGTTTTAAACCTTCTAGATTCATGAATCAGCAGAAGCAGCCATCCCAAGCTGCGAGTAATCCAGTAGGAGTGACAGGAGAAAAGCCTAAAGATCCATAACAGAACAAAAGACCACTCAAATGTTGGAAATGTGAAGGACTCCACTTGCGCAGATATTGTCCACTCGAGAATGAGAATGCAAGGCCAGCTTACAACATTCAAGAAGCAGAAACGGTGGATCAAGTAGCAAGGGCAGTTCCTAGAATTTATGCAGCACTGGAGGACCGCCAGGCAGATCACCAGTCAACTGTGGTTGAAGTTGCAGGTAAGATTGTTGAGTAATCTATTTTTATTTTGATTGACCCTGGTTCTACTCACAGTTACATTACTCCTAGAGTAGTGGAGATTTGCGCTTTTAAGAAAGTAAAGCATAGAAAATCTTGGTTAGTTCAGCTAGCCACTAGAACTAAGAGAAAAGTTAGTGAAGTGGTAGAGAAATGCCCATTGGTTATGAATGGATTGATCACTTGTGTAGATCTGAATGTTCTATCACTTGGTTCCTATGATGTCCTCATTGGAATGGATTGGTTAGAAGCTCACAGAGTGAAGCTTGACTGTTATAACAAAACTTTTGAATGCATGGATGAAGAAGGAAACCCAGTAATTGTGAAAGGTATTCCAAAGGTGATTTCAGTAAGGCAGGTTTCAGCCATGCAGTTGAAGTTCTGTAGGAAAGGTTTCCAGTTGTATGCAGCTCATATTTTGGAGTCAACAGGAGATGAAACTCCTAGGTTGGAGGACTATCAAGTGTTACAGGAATTCAAGGATGTGTTTCCTGATGAAATTCCAGGGCTTCCTCCATAGAGGGACATTGATTTCACAATTGAACTTGTGCCAGGAGCGGCACCAGTGTCCAAGACACCCTACAGGATGAGTACATTGGAGATGCTAGAGTTGAAGATGCAACTGCAAGAGTTGGAAAAGAAGTATATCTGACTGAGTGTGTCTCCTTGGGGAGCACCAGTTCTGTTTGTAAAGAAGAAAGATGGTACACTCAAGTTGTGTATTGATTACAAACAGTTGAACAAGGTTACTGTGAAGAATAAATATCCTTTGCCTAGGATTGATGACCTCTATGATCAAATGAGAGGAGCAAAGGTATTTTCCAAGATTGACTTGAGGTCTGGTTACCATCAGGTGAGAATAAAGGATGAAGACATTCATAAGACAACCTTTAGAACAAGGTATGGACATTATGAATTTGTAGTGGTACCATTTGGTCTCACAAATGCATCAGCTACATTTATGTGCCTTATGAACAGTGTCTTCAGCAGGTATTTGGACAAGTTTGTTCTTGTTTTCCTTGATGACATTCTTATTTATTCTAAGAATGAGGAGGAGCATGAAGATCATTTGAGATTGACATTGCAACTGCTCCGGGTGCATGAGCTGTATGCAAAGCTGAGCAAGTGAGACTTCTATAAAGATAGAATTCAGTATTTTGGTCACATTATCTCAGAAGAGGGTATATCTGTGGACCCTGAGAAGATTGAAGCCATTATGAATTGGCCTACTCCGAGAAATGTGACAGATATAAGATCTTTTATGGGACTTGCAGGATACTACAGGAGATTCATTGAAGAATTCTCCAAAGTTGCACATGCCATCACTTCCTTGCAAAGGAAGGGGATAAAATTTGAATGGACATCGAGGTGTGAAGAAAGCTTCCAGTAGCTGAAGAATCTTCTCACCAGTGCACCAATATTGAAAGTTGCAGATCCAGAGAAAGATTTTGTGGTATGTACCGATGCATGCGGACAAGGGCTTGGAGGAGTCCTTATGCAAGACAACCACGTGATATGTTGAGTCAAGAAAGCTGAAGGAGCATGAGAAGAACTATGCCACTCATGATCTAAAGCTTGCAGCCATAGTACATGCTCTCAAGATGTGGAGGCATTACTTGATGGGTAGAAGATTTGAGCTGAGGACGGACCATTGTGGTCTGAAGTATCTATTTGATCAGCCTACTCTGAATGCTAGGCAAGCAAGATGGCTGGAGTTTTTATGTGAGTTTGATTTTGAAATCAAGCACATAAAGGGAAAAGAGAATAAGGTAGTTGATGCACTCAGCAGAAAGGTGTAGGAAATGTATGTGGCATCCTTTAGTATTTGCCAATCAGATTTGAGGCAGCAGATTGTTAATTGTACTGCCAGAGATGTATTGTATGAGCTGGTAAAAGACAAATTGCAGCAGCAAAGTCTTGAGAAGAGGTATGAGGTATATAAATTGGAAGAAGATTGACTTCTTACTTATAGAGGCAGAATTTATACTCCAAATGTAGCAGAGTTGATGAGAGTTGTTATGGATGAAATCCATCAAGCTCCGTAGTCTGGTCACCTAGGATACCAGAAGACAATTGCTACAGCCAGAAAGCAATATTTTTGGCCAGGAATGAAAAAAGATATGGCTGAATACATTTCGAGGTGCATGAAATGTCAACAAGTAAAGGTTGAGCATCAACATCCAGCA
Organism: Pseudotsuga menziesii; assembly: GCA_001517045.1. Lineage (NCBI taxonomy): Eukaryota > Viridiplantae > Streptophyta > Pinopsida > Pinales > Pinaceae > Pseudotsuga > Pseudotsuga menziesii. The sequence continues at coordinate 141,538 of LPNX010453789.1, forward strand.
AGTTTGTTACAGCCTTTGCTAGTTCCAGAATGGAAATGGGAAGTTATTTCCATGGATTTTATTACAGGATTGCCGATAACTTGGAGACAACATGATTCCATCATGGTTGTGGTGGACAAGTTGACTAAGGCAGCACATTTTATACCGGTGAAGTCTACGCATAAGACTGATGACATTGCAAAGATCTTCATGAAGGAGATTTTCAAATTGCATGGATTACCGAAGGCAATAGTCTCTGACAGAGATGTCAAGTTCACTTCCAATTTTTGGAAGGGGTTGTTTTCGGATTTGGGTACAAAGCTAAACTTCAGCAGTGCCTATTATCCTCAGAAAGATGGGCAAACAGAGAGAGTTAATCAGGTGCTTGAAGATATGCTTCGCATGTATGTGATGGACAAACCAACCAAGTGAGAAGATTACTTACACTTGGTAGAGTTTACTTATAACAATGGACAACATACATCCTTGGGGATGAGTCTGTATGAATCTTTGTATGGAAGAAGGTGTAGGACATCAGTGACTTGGGATAATCCAGTGAACAGGGTTGTGCTTGGACCAGATTTGCTCAAGGAAATGGAGCAAAAGGTTGTAAAGATCCGGCAGAATCTGAAAGCAGCACAGGACAGATAGAAAAGCTATGCAGATAAGCATAGGGTGAACAGGGAGTTCAGTGTTGGGGATCATGTTTACCTCAGAGTGAGGGCAAGGAAGAGTTCCTTGAAGCTTGGAAGTTGTGCCAAGCTGTCACCAAGATATTGTCGGCCATTTGAAGTGCTTGAAAGAATAGGGCCAGCTGCATATAGACTTGCATTGCTTGCTAGTACTAGAGCTCATAATGTTTTTCATGTTTCTTTGCTTAAGAAATATGTACATGATCCTAACCATGTGATAAATTGGGATGTGATTCAGATGGAACCCGAGGGAGAGTTCCAAATCGAGCCAATGCGCATCCTCAACAGGAAGGTCACAATGCTTCGGAACCGGGCCATAGGGCAGGTGAAGGTGCAATGGGAGCACTACGAACCTGAAGAGGCTACGTGGGAGCTAGAGGATGCCATGCGATTGGCACATCCATTTTTGTTCAATTTTGCGGAACACTGAGGCGGTACCAGTGTAGCATTTTGTTCAAATTTTGTAAAGCACTGAGGACAGTGCTATTGAAGGGGGAGGGGAATGTAACACCCCGGTTTTGACCCCGATGCATTAAATATACATGATATATACATATTGTAAATAATCATGGTGTGGAGCTAAAGGCAAAAGCCCCACCATTGATTTGGTTGTGGTATGTTTCGGAGATTTGAATTGTTACCGATAGTATATCGGGATATACGGCACATATTTAGTTGTGGCATCATGTAACTATGCATTTTAATTAAAAGAACCCCAACCAACTATGTCAATGCAACCATATTGAAAAGGGCATGATTTTCCTAAGGATAAAGAGGGGGGATTGTTAAACCTTGAACCTATGGGGAAAAGCCTTGTGTCAACCCTGGATGGCCTGATAAACCCAACTGTGTTGGCTTGGCTGATCTGTTGTTCGCCTGAGAAACCCAACTGTGTTGGTTTGGCTGTTTTGTTACCCTTGGCTATGTGTAAGCCTGCTTGTTCCCTTATTCCTTGGGAGATCATGCCCGACTCGAGGGTGGCAGCGTTGCTGAGAGATTAAGGAGCATGCTAGCCTATGGTTGGGTGGAACGCTGCAGCGACGTAGCTGGTTGCGGGACAGTTCTTATAAGATAAGTATTCTTGACTAATCTGCTTCTGCAATCATATTTATTGTTAATGAATTATGATGAACATGTGGTATGCTTGAATGAATGTATGGTTTTGCTTCCGCTGAATGATAATCATGTATGCATGTTTTATTTTCAAGCATTTTCCTTCAGTTTATATGTATGTACATGTTCATGGGGTGGTTTGCCCGGATGGTTAATGGCTTGGTAGCGTCTTCTTCGCCGGTCGGAGGGTCGGGGACGTTACACAAACCTTGGGTTAGATTATGCAGCCTTTATACAACTACACAATGAACAACCCAGGGCCAAAACTAGGCCCATGGCAACACATACAAAGAGTTAAGCTGGACTACTCATATGTAAATTTTGGTTTTCGTTGGACAGTTTCTTTAGTTTTCACCTTGTTTTAAAAGTGGCTTTGATTGTCTAACTGTTAACTTCACTCGGTACAGTTGCTATTATGCTTTTTTCCTTCTTTCTGATATTCGAAGGATTTCTAGAGGTCGATGCCATCCATTTTTATTCACAGCATTTGCCCAACCTTTGTTTTCTTTAAGCTGCTCTATTCGAAGGATTTCTAGAGGTCGATGCCATCCATTTTTATTCACAGCATTTGCCCAACCTTTGTTTTCTTTAAGCTGCTCCTATGGTTGTTCTTTAGATTGCTGATTGTTTTGCAACAGAGTAGGCAATAGTATTATTCACCAGATTTGGGGCCAAAACAAGTAGTATCTAAGACTGAGAACAGAAAGCAACAATGGGGCAAATTAATATTGTACAACTTTTGGATGAACCTTCATTAAGTCAAGAAGTCCACGATCATACAAATCCTTTTGGTGGAGCTGTGTTAGAAACTCATTATGTATAAAATATATGAACCCATAAAATATATAATTTAATTAAGGCAGTTGTCATTTAAAACAAAACAGATAAGATAGCCAAAGAATATTATATTATACCAGTGGTAAATGTACAAACAACTACAAAATTGATCCCACACATCCAAGCTTTCACAACAAACAGAAACCAGCATATCATTACTACAGTAAGTCTGCTTACTACTGAAGCGATATCAAATCAAAACCTGCGGGTGCCTGATTATCCTCATATGATCATTTAAATATTGCTTTCAACATTCACGAGATACATCGAAAATATCATTAAGAAAAAGAGGCACACGATAGAAATTTGTTCCATGTTATGCCAAAACATCATAATCCTCCTGCTGCCGAAACTGTTCGGGAAAAGTGTTGTCGGTTTCCCATTTTTTCTTTGTGGTGAATAGAGATGCCTTTGTAACAATAAGCCTGGCTATGTAAAGAGTTCTGAAATGAAAAGGGTACGAGCATAAATGCTGTCGACTGAGTTCTTGCGTTGCTTTACTCGGGTGATGTCTTGGCCGATGACTAGTAATTGGTGAAGAATGGGTTGGGGTAGATCTTCCACAAGAGGCAAGAGGCAAGAGTCGAGTATAATCTAAACATGCTCCGGTGAAGTAGATGACATGGGCGGGATTCACAATTTCACGTGGATAAATGATGATTTTTTTGAACCAGCTGAGCAAAGTATCGATTTTCATCTCCAAGAATTTGGAGGACCTGACTGTTAGATTATGCCTACAAATATATCTTTAACAGTTCAGTATGTTGTCATGGCTGCTGGGAAAGGATTCTACAACTATGATTTGGGATCCAAGTGAAAAATAGGGATTGTCATTGTTTCAGGTTAAAAGCGTGATGTACAATTTAAGTGGGCCAACCGTTAAGAAAATATGTTTCCTTTTAAAAGTTCATAGGTTCAAATCCAAAAAGGATAGAGTGGGGTATGGTATGTAAATCTCTCTAAAGTTGTTATGTTATGTCATTACACAGAGGGATACTAATCCAATAAACAAGGGTCTCATACCCCAAATTGGCATCTGACTTGATAAAGCATGATGTTCTTAAATATGATGTGTCTTACCTTGAAAATATGAATATTAATGAAACCAGAAGAGTTCTCTTTGGAAATTCATGAACCAAACAAGGCTATCAATGCAAACATATCTTGGGCATGAATAATCTTTATTGAGAAGGGCTTTTACATAGAAGTTTTATTTCAAAAACCTGAAGTAATGTCACTTTTCAAATATTTTCAGAGACAAAAATAAAATACATATTGTACAAGAATCCAATATTGATCTTGCTTTCCATTTAAAATAAAAATTTGGCAACCCTTCCATAAGTAAAACGTTTTCAAACACGCATTGAAGGCCTTCAAGTTGATCCATTCAAGTCAATCATTGGATCTTCAAAGGAAAACGAAACTCAACAACATATTCACTGCAAGTCTGCAACCATAGAGAAATTATTGATCGGAATCTTAAATCACAATAATGCACAAGAAAAGCCGAGGTCTTTTGTCAACCTTCTAGAGAAAGGCTGACATGCATCCACACTCAAATCCACAGCAGCCGCAAGTGCCATGAACACTGCAGCATCCCCCAAGCATGTAACATGTCTCATTGTCAATTGAACTTCAAGCTTACTGCATTTAGCTTTACCATTGTGTTTACTATTCACAGTTGTTACACTCATTATGAAACCTCCTTGAATAGGAAGTTCCATGTTAATCTTGACATTGTCTCCATTGCCTTTGGGGCAGTTTATCACCGTTCTGGACATTGAGATTGTATTGCCAATTCCATTAAATCCACCTCCTTCTTCCATAACCTTAAACTTGCAACCGATCTCTCCTTTTCTGCCACGTTCTCGCCATGCTTCTAAACGGCCTAATGGAAACCATGAGTTCCCTCCCTGGGGACCTGGCCTTAGAATTAGCCAAGCTCCAGGATTTGACCGACTGACATGATCTGTGCCATGAGATGGAACAAATGGAGTCACCATTGATGCAGCTGCCACTGGGGAACCAGACAGATCATGAATTAGTATTAGCCATCCTTTTCTATCCTTTTTCTCTTTTTCACTTGTCCATGCATGTATGCGATGTTCTTGCTGATTTGATCTGAACCCAAAGAAATGGCCAGTATTTAACATCACAATTCACACTAATGGAATAAAGAATTTTGATAGTAATTAAAACAACTAGAGAAAATGTAGAATTGCTAAATCAAGTGATATGCTAACCTTTTCTAACAAACAAAGAAATCTTTTATGGCATTGGTTTTAATATAATTCAAGAATTAACTGGATAAGATTTTCTGAACAGTTGAAAAAACTAAAAATTCCATTCTTTCGTGCTCCTTGCATGGTTCACGTGGAAGGCAAAGGCAAGGCATGGATGACAATCGTGCTATGCTGCTCTTTATGTTTCATGGCTTGACATTATTTATTGTTTTTTGGGGAAATTAAACTTGCTGCTTGTGTGCGCAAAGAAAGCTTCACATTGCATAAGGTACAGAATTAAAGATTGATACTTCATGCAATATAGATGAACGAATCAGAGTGAACAAAAAAATGTTGGCCATGACAAAAGTCCATAAGCACCTGGTCAAATATACGGCGCTGTGCTTCTGCTGACTAGGAACAAGATGTTGACATGAAGAAGTAGCAAATACAAATCCAATCCCCAATTTGGTATTCTACCTTTAGATGAACCCAAGCTATTAGGATGTGTGTATACTGGCAGATGAACCCAAGCTATTAGGGTGTGTGTATACTGGCAGCTTGAATATCTATTCCTACAATGGTGTGTTGTGTACTCGCACTATGAGTATCTATTACTAGGGTGATATGTTCCCTTGGAGAGTCTTGGCAACACGATGATATATTGAAACTTAATTTACTCCATAGTCTACTTCTATTTTAAAAACTGCCTTCTTCCTAAATTTCAGTTAATACCGTCCTATGAATTTTCAAGCTACACTCATTAAGTCTTCCTTACATGGGCAATCTGAGAGATTTTATTTTCATGTCCCAGCTTCTAATAGGTTTTAACTTTGAATGTAAAAATGATTTTTCAGAAAAACAAAAGATGAGTTTGACTGAATGTTAAAATCTACGAGGTGAAGAGGTTTGGAAACTCGCCTGGAGCGACCACCTCTATCACGGCTAAACTTGCAGCTAAAAATAGGTTGATGAACATTTCCTTGTGCTTGCAAAATCTGAGGACTGTCTTCAGGCTGTCCAACAAACTGGAAAACAAACCGCGGATCAGGCTCTGCTCTAACATTCAGATGCAACTCTCCTGCCTTTCGTTTGCCAATACAAACCCACCCATTGTGAACCTCTACAGAACTTGAACCCATCCACTTAACATCAAGTCCAATACGAAACTTCCCAAGCTGTTTATCACTCCCAATACCACAATTTCTTCCTTTTCCAGCATAAATTGCCACCTCCAGGCAAGCGTTTGAAGTCGTTGTTCCCCCCCACCAAGAAATTGTATGTTGCTTTTGGAAAGCAGTTTCATCAAGGTAAAAGGTGGCAGCAATTCTGTGAGAATCTGGAGCAGAGGAATCCTGTGGAAGCAAAGGAAGTGGAATAGTCTTTGTTGGATTATTGGGAAGCTTGATTTCACAAAAGCAAGGGGCACATGCAGAGTGAACTCGCGAACTTGCTGGTTTTGATGCTACAGGCAGTCTCAAAGCCAATGCACTAATAGAAACCTTCACAAAGGTGCAGGGATCCATGATAAACGAACTTGTTCTTGTATAACAAAATGTGATCAAATTGTGTATCTTTTATGAGAATATGAACATATATTCTTCTGGAAAGAAGGGAATTGAACAGTGACGGTATTCTTTTGATGATTGAGAAATAATTTTACACAATGATTACAAGCAACAGCAGTGGAACGACTGCAACCGTTGACACAGGACTCGTCTGATCACCTCAGATGTAAGAAAAAAATGCAAACCTGCAAAACACTGCAGTCTCTCTGGAATTAAGAGCCACTGTAAACTTTGAAACCAAACCACGCAGTCACCTTGTGACTGATTCTTGCAAACTAGAAAATCTCCATAAAAGAAAAGAGGCATGTAAGGACATGGATCAGAGCTTTCAAAAATTAGATGGGCATGCAAACCTTTGGTTGGGTGTTTGAATTCCTCCACAGAGCTCAAATAATCAGAGAAGGTTTTGAAAATCAAATATTGGAAAAGCCCTAATTTGCTGTAAGAATTGAAGAGGAAAACTGAAATCCTTCATAGAGTTCAAAGTTCAAACCTCCACAGAGCTCAGATTATCAGAAAAGGTTTTGAAAATCAAATATTGGAAAAGCCCTGATTTGCTGTAAGAATTGAAGAGGAAAACTAAAATCCTTCATAGAGTTCAAACCATGGCAAGAGCTTTAAAGAACTCAAAAAGAAAGAAATTATTTCAGAATCTAAAAAAGTTCTGGTTTCTTGTAAGGATTGAAGAGGAAAATTGAAATCCTTCACAAATTTCAAATCGTGGCAAGAACGTTAAGGAACTCAGAAAGAAGAAATTATATTATTGTCCACCAATAACTGAACTCAAAAGCACATTAAGCAATAAGGTCATAGCAAAAATGCCTAAGATATCTCTGGAAGTTGCAGGCATGAACAGCAAGAAGTTTAAGGAAGTCAGAGCATGAACAATGTGAAGTTTAAGGAAATCAGAAAACTAAAGGCATGAGAACTCTGAATCTATTCCCAGAACTTAGGAAGAGAGCTTCCCCAGAATCTCAATGTGGGCTGAACATAAATATTTGAAAGATGAAGTGCTTGTACAAAACACAATGATTACTTCCGAAAATACAATTTTAAACACCCTAACAAGCCCTAGGTTTAAAACATGAGTTGGATCCGTATAAATTCAAAAGGATTGGACTGTGCTAGTACGATAGAGTGTTATTACCTCTCGGAGTTCTTCTATTCCTGGGACTCTTCATCATTAGCTTCTAGTCAGAGCGGATCTGGTAACCCTACACATTTTATACATTTCCACAAAACATCAATGAATTAATGTTGCAAAACAAAGTAGAATTCACGAAATCTTTTAATCCATCCACTGACAAAAAGTGATAAGTGGGATTGTATTTTATTATATCGGAATCTAGTGTAGAAGGCAAGATATTAAATGCTCGGAAATATAAAAATATTTTCGTGTTGAAAGGAAACTTCCATGAGCTGGCCAGTAAAATCGTGGCTCAATATTTTTAAGGCACAAAAATCTGAAATCAGTTACAAATGTATCACATTGAGTGGAAAATTCCCTAACATGGCAAGTAAAACTTATTTCAACAAATTACTCAACAATTACAAAATTTATTTCAACAAACTACTCAAGAATTGTAGCTAGCAAATTTTCTTAGAAATGATTCATTTTAAACTTAACAGAAGCATTAGTATGGCCCTGAAGAGGTTAGCACCATCAGTACCCTGTTTGCACAGGGAAAACAACCATGAATTATAATTATTTTCATATCACTAACCTGCAGGAATGGGTTTCCAATCTTACCCAACTCAACCAGAATTTGCACCAGGCCTTGAGCTTGCCCTAGGTTAGACAGTTCTGAAACAGTTCTGAAGTAGAATAAGTGACTTAACTGGTTAGCATATTGACACACAAGCCCATTGGTATGCTCCATCTTTACCAGTGAAATACAAATCCATGTCATGCCATTTGATCACATGATCGTGTATATAATATACATTAAACAAATAATAAAAATCGATCGTGTACATAATATACATCAAACAAAACAAATAATAAAAATCAATGGAGAATTACCAAGCAACAACACTGGGTTCCAGGTTCCAGTGTTGGGTTATAATATATTTGTTCATAAATTGATATGAATATCATATATCAGATAGACCAACCATCATTGATTTCTCTTTCAATACCTCTCCATAATAACTATAAGCCTAGTATAAGTTATCACCTCTATTACCAACCAGGTCATGTGCTTTCTAGTAATATCTAACCATAATCCCATACAAAACCCAAAAAAAAATTGAAAAGAAGTTTGTACTTCCATGAACTTAATCCTTTTACATCTTTACATGTTTGATAGACCATCAATCAAGATAGATTTGGGGTATAAGATTTGCATTTCCTGCTTAACATACATAATTGTCCATTAAATTTAGCTTATGTGGTTAAATAGACAAGTATCATAATTATTAAAATATTGAATACATTAAAATTTACATACAAAATATAAAATGTTATAAGATCAAAGTCTTGGGGTAGGGGTATGGCATCCACATCTCCTGAAAACTTTAATAGTCAATTGGTGCTTAAAACTAGCGTAGATCCATTTTAAACTCACATTTATCAAGCATCCCATTTTAAACTCGCATCTATCAAGCACTGAGAGGGATCCAATTTCTTGAGGTGTACATTTTTTTACCATTTGGATTCCTCTCCATACTTGATAGATCTCAGTTTAAAATGGATTTATGCTAATTTTTATATTTATTTTTTTTATTTCATTTTTTATTTATTCCAGCTTGCATAGCCTGACTAACCTCACAAGATCCTCCCCATACTGGATTGGAGAGCATAAAATGACTAACCTGACAGAATCTCCCCCATACTCGGTTGGAGAGCACCTAGCTTCTCTAGAGGCAATTAGATTATTATTATTAATATTATAAAAAATAAAAAATATATTTTATATATTAAAAAATAAAAATAAACTTTATGTTACATTTCGAAAAATTGAAAGTAATTAAAAAATTCATATCAGCTAATAAAATAAAAAATTAAAACCAAATAAAAAGTAATTAAAAAATCTATAAAGGCTTTTAAAAAAATAACATAAATCTATCTTAAACCCAACTTACCTTGTAAATTTTTATGAAAATATAGAAAAGTTAGATTGAAAAATTACACCTTAAAAAATTGAATCATGATCCAAATTTAAGATGAATCTATACTAATTTATATATATTGAAATTAATCTTAATAAAAAAATTTTTTATAATTAAAAAATAAAAATAAATTATTATATATAATATATTTTATATTGAAATTAACCTCTTTCTAAATCAACCATGTTCATAATTTCACTAAAACAATCTCATTTAATAACTCAACATTTATTATGTTTTTAACTCAATCAACTTTCATTTAATAACTTAACTTTTATTATGTTTTTAGCTCAATCGAATTTATTTAAAGTTCTCATTAAAAAAAACCAATAACACACCATTCATTTTTTTAAACTACTTTTTATTATTATCCCTTATACATCTCTGATTTCTAAACAACATTAATTAATTATATATAATTTAGTTTTTTTTACCTTATTTAAAAGTTCAAAAATGCTTTAAAAACAAAATAGCTGACATCGTTTAAGAATATACCAGTCTGAGAACTGAGAACTATTGAATATCTCTTAACTTTGGGTGATCTCAAAGATTATGTCAGAATGAACTATATCACGGAACACATTGATGCTTCAAAAAATATTTTTATGTCTCAATTAATTAAACTTTAATGTGGGAAACAAAATACCATTTTGACAGTCTTAACAATCATTTCTGAAGATACTTCACAAAAATATTTTCCTGTCTCAATTAATTAATCTTAATATGGGAAACAAAAAATCATTTCGACAGTCTAACAATTATTTCTGAAGTCTGCCAAGATCGAAGCCCCCAAATGGCCCAGATTGCATTGGCGGCATCTTTTTATTTAAATAAAAACCTTTGGAATTTTAGCCGAGGCTGACGGTCTAGATCCTCTAGAAGCAGCTGCTCCCTCAGATGTAGAAGTATCATGGCACTATTCAACGAATCTGTTTACATTAAAAATTAGGTTATAATCCGGAAAAATTCTTTGGGGCGAAATGATTGAAATTTAGCGGGAGTTTGCATGTGCAAACTGCTCACTTCACATGATCGTGAATCGCCTCTAAATCTGGCGGGGAACCATTTGATGGTATTCCATGTGCCCCGCATCACATTAGCGCAATATAATTGTTAGATTTGGATTAAGGCGCGTACCTTCTTCTTAAAATAACAAACAAGTGGAAAAGGAGTGTTATTGAGTGTTATTGAAAGTTATGAGTAACCACCAATTAAATAACTTTAATATAAAAAGGAATATGTCTTCCACTGACTTGAAATTCATGTTTAGCCATAACAATTTGTGAATTCTAAGCTCACATGTTTCATTAAAGGCTCAGTACAAATTTGTGAATTTTGGATTTTGAATCATCAAATTTAATAAACAAGAGTTAAGAGGTGGTGGTAATGTTCTTGGCTTAGTACTACGAGCTCAACTAAAATATCTTAATGATTGTAGGTAACCAATGCTTTAAGACTATTGGACTACCTAGTCTTTAATGACTTAATGATAATAATGAAGATTAAAACATAATGTCTTATTATTATTATTTATACAAACTATTCAACTTTTTTGTAAAGCTATGAAATCTCTTACAGTTTAAGGTTATGAATGGCATACAAATATTATTTTTAAGAATTAAATATACTTGATTGTTATAAACTCTCACCCATTTTAACACCAAATCACAACTCAATTGTCTATAATATGTTTTATTAAACAATTTAGCTTAATTATTTATTATTTACTTTATTAAAACATTATATTTTACTAAAAATATATATAATTAAAATATTTTAATTTTAAATTTTTAATTAAAAAATACATTTATCCTCAAAATTAAAATTATAACTTCCAATCAAATCCTTAACAAACTGGAAAATAAATAGCAAACTATAAAACATATTATTCACATAAATTCCAATAACTAATCACAAATATACAAAAATATAATCACACAAATATACAGAAATCCATCTTAGTAGGATTCATTTTTCCTTCGTGGCACTGCAATGGCCAGCTTCCGCAGTGTAGGGATACTCATCTTCAGTAACGATCTCACCATTATCTATTATATATTGGAAGGCATTGTCCATAATCCCTCCCTTGCAACCGAAGTTCTTTTGACTACAATTTACCACTCTTGCTCTAACAAATAAACCAACCAGCTTCCCCGTTTTGATATAGTTAATTCCCTCTACAGAGCTAGTCCAAAATTCCCAACAACTTCCTACAACGCCCAAAAATACGCAACACCCAATATCAACTGTGACATCATAGAGCATTAAAATGTTCAGAAACAATTCATACAAGCTTAGCTACCATTAACCTACCAATCTATTGAGCTACAATTAATTATGCAGAGGTTGTATCTATTTAATATCATGTTTTGAAACTGGAATTATTCCTCAGAAAATTGATGATCATATGAACCAAATTCAATGGGTCTTGAGCGTCAATTGGAACCCAGGATATTGTGGATATGGTTTGACCTCAACCTACAGATGTACCGACAACATCTTCCTAAATAGGAATCTCAATAGAAATTTAATTATTAGGTTTGAGCTCAACCTACAGATGTACCGACAACATCTTCCTCAATAGGAATCTCAATAGAAATTTAATTATCAGGTTTGAGCTCAAACTACAGATGTATCGACAACATCTTCCTCAATAGGAATCTCAATAGAAATTTAATTATCAGGTTTGAGCTCAACCTACAGATGTACCAAGAACATCTTCCTCAATAGGAATCTTAATAGAAATTTAATTGTTAGGGATGACTGTACCTCATGGTGAACTTTCAGAACAAACTTCCGTGGAACTTTTGGAGGTACCATGGTTGACAATGCTTTGGCCTTCTTCAAAAAATATCACACAGTCCTTTCAAAGACAAATTAGGAAATAGGGTGGGCATTTTGCCCCCTCCTTCCTTATGATGGCCAAGCTAAGGCTTGTTGGCTAGAGTAGGCAGTAAATGCTATTAGATCTAGCCATAATAGTGACAAGATTTCCATTTATTCCGGTCAGGACTCTCAATCCTACAGAATCCTTAATCACCCAATCGATATTAGATCTAGCCATAATAGTGACAAGATTTCCATTTATTCTGGTCAGGACTCTCATTCCTACAGAATCCTTAATCACCCAATCGATCAAGGAACTGGTCAACCTTGGGAAGCGTTTAGCGTTGTCCCAAACCCCTAAATTTGGAGTTTTTAAGTTATTTCGAGTTCATATTTGCAACCGATCATCACATATTTAAATTATTTTGCAGTGAATTGAAAAAGTCCTTGCTTTATTTGATGCATATAAGTGTTTAACTTCTGGCTAGAAGTCATTGCAAGTCCCAACCTGAGGCGCATTGCTTCTGAATTCTTCCTTGTTAAACAACTTGAGTCTCGATCCCAAACAAATCAACAAAATTTCCATTGAGTTAAGGACCAAAGGCATACATCGTATTCACCAATGCAGAAGCATCGAACACTACCCATATTAGCGAAATACCTACTTTGTAGTGCCTTTTCGTCGGGCTTGTACCTAGAAAAGAGGGAGGCTAGATACGTTTCTTGGGGACTTATACCCCATCCAACAATCCGACACTATTGAACAATGTGTGGGGCACATCCCCACATTACTTTATAACCCAACCATTGGCATTATAGTAAAATACTATTACTGTCAGTGGAATTCCATCCATCTTCATGGGTTTGGGGGTAAAGGGACAGGTGAGGCACACATGCATTTACCTGACAAGCCGAGGCACACATATTTACAATGGAATGGATCCCCTAGATGCATGCATACAAGAAATTGCAACTCACACACAATCTATACACGTATCAAACAACCCAGGGATTGATTCCTACCATTGATCAGAGGCTAGCCTTCCTACCTGTCGAGGATAGACTCATGCCCAACCACACATATATTCCATCACAATTATAGGAAACAATGCTTACAATCCATCTGAGACAATGCATACACATAAGAAACACCTAGCACAAGGAAGGGACTGCTAGTAAAGATACGCATCCACTGCAATAAGAGATTTCCCGCCAATGCATAGAGACAGAGACATGAACTGCTGAGTGACAGAGATTTAAATAAAATGAACTGAAAAAATAGGGGCTTCAAAACCTGCATACCTACAACATGCAAGGGGTATTGATGTATTAAACTACATGTGAACATCTACTTTATGTCATGATTGCATTCATTACACATAATTCTGTCAGTCGATAAAGGCCATCAATAGACCAATTCACTTGATAGAAAATCATTTCTATATTGAATTACAAGACAACTGCCATCATCAATAGAGAAATTCACTTGAGAGAAAATCAATTCTATACTAAAATACAAGACAACTGCCATTAGTAGAGCTGCAGAGGAATTCGCTTGAGAAAAAAACATTTCTATATTGAATTACAATTACAATGAGTTGCGCCCAATGTCCATTCAAAATCAAAAAATGAGAAATGGCATTAATACTACTGCATACAACCGCACTACTCCTTAGAAAATCACTTCTGATATCTTGTATGAAATGATTAGATTCCACACTATATTCATTATAGTGTATCCCTTTTCTGTCTACGGACATCGATAATATCCTTCACACTTGATTGAGCGATAAGAAAGAGACGGGGGTCATCAAAACACAACTGGTTGATATTTTCTGTAGGTATCCCTACATTTGCAGCTACCATGCTCATGTTGCTTAGTCACTTATGATAGCAGGTGGGCCTGAAATTCTGTCTTGGAAGTATCTTGTATATCGTCCATAGGAACACAGTCGACCACATTGTTATCCACCATTAAAATCTATTCACACGATTTCCAATGGACGTGACCAGCCTGAAGAATCTCAGGCATCTTCGTCTCGAAGGGAACTACTTCTCTGATGTCATTCCTTCCATGTATGGTGGATGAAGTAAGATGGAGTATCTTGCAGTCTCTGGAAATGAACTGAGTGGAAAGATTCCGGAAGAAATGGGAAACCTCGGCCAGCATAAAGAGATTTATGTGGGATATTTCAATTCATATGAAGGTGGAATACCACTTGAAATTGGGAAGTTAAGGAATCTTGTTCATATGGATATGTCAACCTGTAATTTTTTGGTCCTCTTCCTCCTGAGCTTGGTAATCTGGTGAATCTAAATAAAATGTTTCTGCAAGTAAATTCCCTCTCCAACCCAATTCCTCCAGATATGGGAAACCTCAAGAGCTTGAAATCTATGGACCTTTCAAACAATCAACTGGTAGGAGAAATCCCAAAAGAGTTATCCTAGCTGAAGGAGGTGACCCTTCTGAATCTCTTCAGAAACAAGCTTCATGGAATCATTCCTTCCTTCATCGGTGACCTACCCAACCTCGAAGTTTTGAAACTATGGGGAAATAAATTCACTGGCAGGATTCTTGAGCAGTTAGGAAGAAACTCAGAGTTTTTGGTGATGGGTCTTCCTACCAACAAGCTTACTGGCTTCATTCAGATCTATGCATTAGTGGGAAGTTGCAGACATTCCTTTTGCTCCAGAACTTATTCTTCGACCCCATTCTCGAATCTCTGGGCAACTGTAAGTCACTTACCATATTCCAAATGGGCCATAATTACTTGAATGGATCCATCCCAAAAGGGATTATAAACCTTCCCAAGTTGGAGATGATTGAACTCCTTGACAATTATCTAAGTGGTAACTTGCTGACTAAAATTGTGGTGACCTCTAAGTTGGGTCAGCTGAACTTGGCTAACAACTAGCTCAGTGGTGAAGTATCTTGTATATGATCCATAGGAAAACAGTGGACCACATTGTTATCCACCATTAACATCTCTTCACATGATTTCCAATGGACGTGACCAGCCTGAATAATCTCAGGCATCTTCATCTCGGAGGGAACTACTTCTTTGATGTCATTCCTATTACGTATGGTGGATGGAGTAAGTTGGAGTATCTTGCAGTATCTGGAAATGAATTGAGTGGAAAGATTCTAGAAGAATTGGGAAACCTCGGTTAGCTTAAAGATATTTATGTGGGATATTTCAATTCATATGAAGGTGGAATACCACCTGAAATTGGGAAGTCAACGAATCTTATTCATTTGGATATGTCGACCTATAATTTGTTTGGTCCTCTTCCTCCCAAGCTTGGCAATCTGGTGAATATAAATACAATGCTTCTACAAGTAAATCTCCTATCCGATCCAATTCCTCCAGATATGGGAAACCTCAAGAGCTTGAAATCTATGGACCTTTCAAACAACCAGTTGGTAGGAGAAATCCCATAAGAGTTATCCTAGCTGAAGGAGATAACCCTTCTGAATCTCTTTAGAAACAAGCTTCATGGAAGCATTTCTTCCATCATCGGGGACCTACCCAACCTCGAAGTTTTGAAACTATGGGGAAATAACTTCACTAGCGGGATTCCTGAGTAGCTAGGAAGAAACTCAGAGATTTTGGCAATGGATATTCCTACCAACAAGCTTAGTCACTTCATTCCTCCAGATCTATGCATTGGTGGGAAGTTACAGACATTGCTTTTGCTCCAGAACTTATTCTTCGACCCCATTCCTGAATCTCTGGGAAACTGTAAGTCACTAACTAAAATCCAAATGGGCCATAATTACTTGAATGGATCCATCCCAAAAGGGTTGCTAAACCTTCCCAAGTTGGAAATGATTGAACTCCTTGACAACTATCTAAGTGGTAGCTTGCCGACTAAAATTGCGGTGACCTCTAAGTTGGGTCAGTTGAACTTGGCTAACAACTAGCTCAGTGGTCCTCTTCAGGAATATATATGAAACATATGTATTATTTTCACATCAAGTCTTGTGTGCAATAACTTTTAATTTTCTTTTATGTTCTCCTTAGGTGGCAGCTAACATGCATGCAGGTGGCTTGGCAGGTGCACTCAATGTCTGCTAATTCCTAGCAAGTGGCAGGTGCACTAGATTTCTGCTAATTTCGAGCAGGTGAGTTTCTAGGATCGGAGCACTCCAAAATTAAAAAGGTGATTTCTCAATAAGAGAGTTGGGTGTAAAAGCATTAGAAAATTTGGTAAAAAACATATCATTGAAATGTACAATTAACTGTGCACGAATATCAAAACCTAAATAGATACATAATTCCCCACACCAAATGTTGAGATCACCTCGCCGTCGGGTCCTAGGAAGCGAAAACCAAGGACTACGTAAGCTACTTTTGTCCAATCATAAAATAAAAAGTTCATTTTTTTTAAAATATAGACATTAGCAATTATTAGCAACTATAGAAATTGTTTCAAATATTGCAGTGTATGGACATGATTAATACACCTTAGCGATTTATATATATCCCCTTGTCGAGGACATAATAATAGGTTGGTTGATTATATTAAGTTTCTTAACATTGGATTATTACTAAATAAATTTATAATTGCATTCAAAAATTTATAAATTTGTTTTTAAAATATAAATATTTATATAATTAAAAAAAATTAAGATAATTCTAAATTATTATTTTATTATTATATTAGTATTTCTTTTCTTTTTATAAATTTTTATTATATTTGTATTTCTTTTCATTTTTATATATTAAATTTTAATGACTTTAAAATTAAAATAATATTTAATTTCAATATTTTTAAAAATAATTTTTTTATATTACATTTCTAATATCAAACATATAAAAAAATAAATTTAAACTGTATATTAAAATAAATTTACAATATTTTTTTCACCATTCATAATCATATACTTCATTAAATATTATATCATATAAATTTACACTATTTTTTTCACCATTCATAATCATATAAATACGGCCTGAGTGGGCCTAGTGGTTAAGAGCATGTGTTTCATCCTAGGAGGTCACAGGTTCAAATCCAAGGGGGTAGGTGATCCAGGAGGATATTGGTGGCCACACCTATTCCTCTTGGACCCCCACCACTATTTCTTTCAGTTTTCCAGTTTCCTTAATTGTAGCACAATTTACTATTTTTGGCAGTTTTCAGGTCCTAAACTTCCGAAGCCGTTTTGAGGCCCTAAACGACGTTTTTTTGGCATCGAATGGTTGGGCAAATATGAGTCGGTTTCGGACTCGTCCTTAAACAGATCTTTCTAACGATGTATCATGCGTGTCAAATAGAGGTAGTATGCTAAAGTTACGACCCCGGGAAATTGATGTACCAAGTTACCCAACGGGGCCCACATTAAGGCGTTTCACCTCCTAGGGTTAGGTTTTTGGATGTGTAGGGTTTCCATTGTTTCTGAATAATATATAGGCCTTCGAGCCTCATTGTAACACAGAGTTCAGAGGCATGTAGCCACCACATCTCTTCTCAGAGATAAGCTACCAACACTCTAGCTAGTTTATTTCCATTCTGTATGTAAACAAGTTTCAGTTATTGATTAATGAAATGAAGTGTTATTTCCGCTGCATATTTGTTTCTATGGTTATTTGTGTATTCTATTGCATTCCTGCATAAATCTGGATCAGTGGTATCAAAGCAATCTACTCTTTCTCGATTCTTCTTTGCATGTCCCCAACGAGGGCGGGGCATAAAGAGTTAGGGCTCGATCTAGTTGAACCTTTGCAAGATCAACCTCACAAATCCCGACGGCCACCCATGGGGGACGAAAAGAAAGACGAGGGTGTAGAAGATCCTATCAAAATGTTGCTCGAGGAGGCCCTTGAAAAACAAAGGAACGCGATGATGGATAGCTTCGCCCAGATCCTTCAACGACTTCCCACTGGCGGCGCATCTGCATCTAGTAGCCACTCTGGAGGTGCAACCCCTTTTAAGGTTCAAGTAAACTTCGACATTCCCATATTTGATGGTCGAATAGATGCAGACACCGTAGATAAATGGTTGAATCTATTAGAAGGATATTTCTCGGTTCATGACTTTTCTGACCGGGAAAAGATTACTTTTTCTCTACTCAAAACCACCCCCCATGTCAAGTACCGGTGGGAAACCTACTGTGAGAGAAAGGATGAGGAGAACCCTCTCTGTTCTCAGCCATACCCACTTGGAATTCTTTTCGATATGCCATAAAGGGACAATATTATCCGATGGGGAGCTATGAGGACAAGTACATCAAATGGACTACGCTGCGGCAGCAAAGAGATCAAGATGTGCATGAGCTAATGAATCTGTTCCATACCCTGCACACCAAGTTAGGTATCAAAGATTCAGAGAAATATTTGGTGCTGAAGTACCGCAGTTATCTGCACAGATACATTCAAGAGGAAATGGAGTTCCTCGACATCTCCTCGCTTGGTACGGCATATCGGTATGCTGCCAAAATTGAGCAAAAATTCAAACAGAAAAAGCGAGACTTTGGATCTGTGAATCAGAAGCAAGGGAAAGGTGCCCCCAAACTGCAGAACCAAGGACACAGCCAAGGCATGGTGACTCAAGAAAACTTTCCAAAGCCGCAAGCAAAGAGCAACACTGCAAAGCCGAAGAAGGAAGCGGGATAGTGGTGCGAGTTCCATAAGAGCCCCACTCACAACACAAGTGAGTGTCGAGCTAAGCAGTCACTGGTGGCTGAGATAAAGGCTTCTGAATCAGATGCATACTCTGACACTGAATTTGAACCTGAGAAGGGGAATGACAGAGGAAAGAAGATTATCGATGCAGAGCCCAACGCCACCGTTGCCACCATGAAGATCTAAAAGGAAGAACCAGAAGATTCAGAGGAGGAGGAGCATCTTTTCCACTCCTAGATGTGGGTAAAGGGTTCCCTGCTATAGTTCATCGTCGACAATGGGAACCAAAAGAACCTGATTTTAGCAAAGGTCATGAAGCGGTTGGGTTTGCTGACCACAGCACACCTGCAGCCGTACACCATCAGGTGGCTTCACTAAGGACGAGATCTTCACGTCAGCCAACAGTGCTGCCTTCCCTACAGCATCAAGCCCTTCACCGATGAGGTATTATGTGATATTGCTTCTCTTGATGTTTGTGATGTATTATTAGGTCAACCATACTTATGGAAGCAACATGCTGTGTATGAGTCTCGACCTCGCACTGTTATTATTACGTTGGGAAATAATTTGTACAGGATACCAGAGGTACCACCCCCTACTGCTATCTCTTTGGTTACTGTAAAACAATGCAGTAAGCTCATTCCAAAACTGGGAAGTTTGTTTTCTTGATGATCCGCCCTTAGGGAAAGAAGATATCGTGGCCACAACCTCCATACAGGGCCCCTTCACACGACAACAACAAATCGACAAGGTCGTGGAGGAGTACCGGGACATATTCACCTCACCCACCAGGGTGCCTCTCCACTGTCAGGTCAAGCACCCCATCGATCTGACCCCAGGTGTGCCGCTGCCCAATGGACCGATCTATCACCGCTCTGTTGGCTCTCCATCCATTTTAAAAGTACTCCCTGTTAAAACATAGAGTCTCAAGTATGAAACTGTAAAATCAAAATAATTTTTTTCCACATGATTTAATTTCAATGAATACCATGAATGTAATACTACAAGAGACTTGCAATCACAAACAATGAATACAAGATAATTACAATTACAAACCACAAATACACTAGTATTGCTTACCATCAAGAAATGCCACAATGTTTTATTTACAACAAAAAATCCCTTTAGATATAGAGAACGACTCTATTTCTAGTAGTCATTACCTCCATTATTGGATGAGGCAAGACGAGAAGCAATGGCAGAATAATGCATAATGTCATGAAATATTGAAGTGTCCATAAGGTTTTTCTCAGTAATTTTGCCTTCTCTGGAGTGAAACGTCCCCTTACAAACTTGGAATGACTGGGTATTGCAGCTCCCTCCATTTCTTTTGTCACAAACCTATAAATTTCCAAAAAAAATAAAAATAAAAATACTCTTTTACCTAAGTGAATAATGCAACACGTAATATTAGTCGCATCATACACAATTTGTCATTTATTTGTATAATAACTTATATTGGAAATCTTACTGAATTGGACACGTTATCTTTTATGCAGTGTTTACATCCGGTTATCGACACTCTGCCATCACACCTAAAGGTGATGTTCTTGACGCTTTTTATATTAAAATTACCATATGGTTTTGCTAGGAGTTGCTTAGCCTAAAGGCTATGGTTCTATCCTAGTCATCAAGCCTTAACTCTAGCATCATAGTTTTATGAAGATGAAAAGTTCGGGGACTATGTTGTTAAACACCATAGTCTTAATTCCATTTCCTTTGCATGAAAAGATTAATAAGTTTGAACTAAGGTGTAACCATGGTCCTTGTGCAAGGCATAAGAATAAGGTTTTACGAGCTTGTTTGAACGTTAACAAGGGATACTATGGTGCTCATACCATAGTCATGGTTTATACCATGGCATACACAAATTTTGTGGTTTAAATAACATAAGGTTTAGCCATGCGATAAAATGGCGGTATGAGGGTTATGATGGCTGGTATTGAAGTTGACTTTGACAATAAATTTTGTCCTGGCTGCCAGTTGACAACATAGCCAGGTAGTTAATGGCATGCTTGCGAGATTAAATATCAGCCCTCCATATGTCTTATACGGTGGAAAGGATTTTTGATAGGGCTTAATGCGGCTTTTCCTGTCTGAATGTTTCATTTCGTTGTTGTTTATGGTCTACAAGGTTTGTGGGAGAAGGCTCTGCCTTCCCAGGCTGTGTTGTGTAATTTCTATTGTTCAAGCTCTTACCCAATCGTTAATGGCGTTCTTTTATTTGTTTCCAATGTGAGCTTGAGGTATTACTCGGTGTTGATGGCCGCTGAAAGGTCTTGTCCTTGTTATTTTACTGTGAATCGAACCCTAAATAGTGTTCAATGGCCTATCATGCCTGTAACCAGGTATCCTAGCAAACTCAATAATAGTTTATAATTTATTTTCTTAATATTCTTAGGAAAGCAAAGATTGACTTAGGTTCTTTTTTATTCTGCAGGCAAAGGAGGGATAAGGGCATCTAGGAGGAGCCAACCCCTAGCTCTCTCTGCATTCAGATAAGGTAAAGGGTCTTTCACTTCGGTCATAATATTTACTGTTTTTAATAAAATATTGTTATATTTCTAACTGCATCGTTAGTGATTGCAAGTTATGGGAAAGCCGACGAGGGTGGAGACAAGGTCACCTCCTCCCATGACTGCTACATTACACATTTAAGGCGAGTATAACAAAAAAATACTCAGTTAAACATTTATCTAAGACAATCATGGCTTAGCTAGCATCTGACATTACTTAGCTGTCTAGTTTTGCATGTAAAACCTTCTGGCGTTGATGCTTCTTGGTCTGCATCGATGATCCGTCAGTAGCCATGAGGTAAGGGTAAAAAGTTGGTGGGCTCATGGGGTGTTTAAGAATAAGGTTGTCACCTCAAATTCGAGATAAGTGGGGACTGTAAATTTTGTTAAACCATTATGGGTTTTAATCCTATAGGAAATGAGGGCTTCACAGCCTCTCTGTTTCAACATTGTCGTAAATCCTTTTTTGTTTGTATATGATATGGTTAAAGAACCGTGGATGCCATATTTGATGGACTTACAACCACTTTTATTTCGATATTTAACTAATTTATTACGACCCCCTTTGGGTCTGTACCAGCTTATGGTTTACAATTTTATTTGTTAAAGGTTTCGACCCTTCGTTATAATGATAATACATGTCGTAAAATTGTTTATACATTGGATTCCACTATATAATGGCCTTACTGCCACGTAATAGATGTTTGATAGGTTTCATCATTTATGAAGTAATGAAATCTTTGAACTCGATTTCGAATATGTAGAGTTAATTCATTTTTTCAATTAAAAGTTAAGCCTCGGGGTTAGATACCCATAATAGAATGCCGTGTGTTGTATTTTAAGACTGTATTAGATTTTACTTGTTTTAGGTTCCTGCTAGATATGATTGTGTAATTATGAGCTAGATTCGTGAGCTATTGTAAAAGTTATATCAGATCCATAAGATTTAGTTATAATGAAATTCCCACTTGACTTCAGTTGTGTAACTGTTAGTTAGTTGATTTAGTAATTGGATTATTATGGTTTTTATCGTATTTATACTTATTACTTCAATCCTAGAAAATATCGATCTGCATATGAAGGATTTGGGGTTTTGAGATTAGATAACTTCCAGTTTTACCGTTTATGTCTTATAGCTTGGATATTAAAAAGCCTCTCAGCTCTAATCTGTCCATTCAATAAATTTATAAGAAATAGTTTTGGTCTTTTTTATTTACATGTTATGCCATTTGAAACCTTGTTGTTTTATTGATTTGGTTTAATTAAGGAATTTCTCTACAATTTGGTTATCTTAACTAATGAAATTTCCTTTTTGTAAGCTGTATTGTAACTTAACTAAATTTTGACTTGGAAATAGTATAATTCTAGTTTTGAAATAATTATTCTAAATACTGTTCTATAACATAAGCAAGCATAATATAGAACATTTAACCAGATCTATGATAGTCCTTCGTTCCGATTTCCTAGTTGCGCTAACATTACAACCATTATTATACGAATCTATGATTCATGTATGGATGCCCAAACAAAGATTTGTTATAATCATCTTAAGATAATGAATCTATGAATACTAATTAAGGTCGGTTTACTTCATATGATAACATCAAATAGGAAAGATAATAGAAACATGCGCATATTACTATTACTGTAAAAAGAAATGAATACGATTCATAATTAACTTGAAATTTTACTTTAAACTAGTTTAGACATATAAGAAGAAGAGTAGGGAACCTGACACCACTGTCAGGAAAACAGTATTGAAATATTTGTTCCTCCCAACCAACTCCTACAGCGACCAAGTCTCACTTTCTCCAGAACCCCCGAGCCTCTTCGCTGAACTACAATGGAAAAATCCAATCAATTCGCCATCTCTTGCATTAACAGATCAATTCCCCATCCACTTCTAGCCTCCTGCTTGCTAAATGGATATACTATTATATAGTATTTTGCATAGGACTTGGTCATTTATGAGCCTCCTTCTCTTTAGCACTCCACAAGGAGTTGTGACTTGATTTTGGGGAGGATGCCTCCTACATCTTCAGTTCTCACTCAACAACTTTCTCCACTTGTCTTTTCCCCTTATGGGTCAACAAACACTCTTTCAACAACTATTTTAGTTACGATTCCTTCCAGTATTTTTAATTAATAAATAAGAATAATCCATTACATCTATTTTTTACTTTCTTGTCAAAAATATTAAAAATAAAATATTCAAAAATATTAGTACTAATTTATTTTAATTCGGTGTATTACATCTTTTTCATCGTCTTTTGAACTCTTATCCATTCCTTTTGTTTTCCAGTCATTTATGCCATCAGCTTCGCATCGCTCCTCACCTGGGACCATCCAAACAGAGAAAGCTACCATCTCATGGCTCTCTTGTTAATATGGGATGGAAAAATAAACTACCCACATACATGGAAAAATAGAAATACACCCATTCCCAGTCACTTGAAATATGTGTAAACTTATGTAGTATCCCTTAGGGAACAGGGGATCGAACGCCCTCCCCACGTCCACGCGAAGAAAATCCTGATTGCTTGATCAAGAATAATATCCAAAACCCTAGTTCTCTTTCTCCAAGCCAATGCTACTAACACTTCGAATGTGGTAAAATGATCCTTCAACTCTTCTATGATGGGATGCTTTAACCTTTGCAAAGCATCAGAGCTGAAGAAAAACGAAGAGAGGAATAGGTCCCCGGCTTTCACATTGGGCATCTTATGCTGCGTAGAATAATTATGGTTGATGACGAATCCACTTTCAATAAGCTCTTCATCCTCAAAATAAACTGGATCACAAGGGTGTTGATGGGGCTTTAGAAATTCTCTCTGACATGTTGCTTCAACTGAAAGCCCTGCCTCTCCTCTTGCAATCTTTGTGAAACTATGTTACACCTTGTTTGTCAGATAGACTATGGTTAAAATTGACACCCACAACAAAGGCCCCGCAACGAAGTGTGTTACCTAATTTTTTTCCAAAACAAAAACGTAGTTATTGGAGTTCAAACATTAATCCATTAAAATATTAGCAATAACAACAACAACTATAATTGAATAAATTACCTGAAAAATGAGAGAGGGTACTTCCTCGACTTCTGCAGTGAGGGGAAACTGAAAGAGTAGTTTCTCAAATGAAGGTTTCTCCTCCAATTTTCCCAGCAGTGAACAACTTCTAGGCGTGGAGGCTTCAACAAAGAGAGCTCCCTCTCCTATGCACTCTACCTAGAGATTGGGTTCTTTTTACCCAGCTTGCAAGCAAGTAATAGGAATCCAATGCTTGTGACACTGTGTCCTTAATAACCTTCATAGGATTTGGGGAGGCACAAATATTATGAGACCCATTTTATATAACAACAATATATTTATGACTTACTATGAGATGATAATCTAGATTGGAAAGACAGAGGATAGTTTTTGGAGAAGATCAAGTCATAACTTTGAATTTTACACTAGTTTTTTCAATTATGGGCATGTAGCAAGATGTATGTACTCCCATCAACATCATCCTGCGAAAAAACATGTTCAGTAAGTGTTTTTTGCATGCTAAAATGCAAACACACTTGCCAAGTCACATAACCGCAAACCCAGCCAGTCCTGCAAGAAACATGACATGAGTGGCCCACCATGTAAGGCTTAAATGGATGACAAATCATCCACCGTCGAAATGGGAAGGCGTTCCCGAGACAGACGTCATCGACTCAACCCAATCAAAACATAACAAATTTGCATTATTAAAAAAAAACCATATAAATATTTTTTTTGAACTATACACATACCATCCAAAACTATAGACAAAAAAACAATTTATAAAGTCTATGTGCAAATTAATAGGGGATAAGCGATTTATATATATCCCCTTGTCGACAACATAATAAATCTCTTTGTTCTTTAAATGATAAATTATAGTATCATGTTAAGCAACGAGTTTTTAAAAATATATTCTAGATTGTGTTACTGCCTATGTCATGTTAATGTTTTTAGAAACTTTCATATATTAATATATAATTAATGTCATGTTATTGTTTTCTATGATGTTAGAAACTTTCATATTTTAATATATTATTAAAAAAAAATTAAGTATGAAACTTTCACAATTTAATATATTATTAAAAAAAATAAGTGAAGTGTTTTAAGAAAAATGTGATTAAAGTTAAATAAGTATTTATGAGTAATTAACCTAGTGGGTAGCTTGGTTGGAGTTTTCGTGGCCAAGTCGTCACTAGGTCGAGTTTGAATGTTCAATTCGGTCCTCTGAGGCGAGGTTCCCAAAACTGGTGCCGACATGCTGAGGCCCCTTGGAATTCTTCCCATGAACGTAGTGTGTTCCATCGAAGTTATGGGGCAGTGAACCATAACTGGTAAATATTTTGTTATGGTATGCAATAAGGTTTTAGATACAATCACAATAGTGTTTTTTTTAATTCAAGGAAAAAATCACTTTACCTTAAAAGTGTTTTTTTTAAGGTTTTGTTATTGTATATGACAAATGGTAAAATGCAATTGTTTTTCTTAGAGTATTTGAATTAAAATTTTATAGTTCTTTATATTTGAAATTTGAATTAAATTCAAATTTATTTTTACATTAAAATGTATATTTAGATAGTACTACAAGATTGAAGTGGATATATACTACAATCTAGCACTACGAATGTATTGAAGTAGATGAAACATTCTTCAAGTGACTGTGTTGGATATTGAGAAGAAGCGGACAATATAGTGGGTTCTTGGCTTCGCACATCCTAGGGTTTGATCTGCAGGTTTGCAGGCCTCGCGCCCATGGATCCCCCAGACCCAGACTTGATTGAAGACTGATTTCACAACATCGTTGCTTCCCTTCCTCCTCCTTCATCTTCAACTCCTCCCTCCTCTCGTTTCCTCAAACACGCTGATATTCCAAAAGTCAAGCTCTCTTCTGCCACCTCAAAACGAAAAAGCAGTCACTCTGTCTGAGAAAGGCCTCATTGGTCTATTCACTGGGCTATGGCCGTCCCCTCGCTCAGTAGACATTTGTCTCAACAAAAACTGGAGAACCCTAATGCAAGGTGAGGTTCAACAAATCTTCTGTGGGAAAGGTTATTTTTCTTTCATCTTTGAAAAGAACGAGGACCAAGATCTTATCTTTAGGAATGGCCCTTACTTCATGGGTCCAAGAGGCATGTACCTGAACAAATGGGATCTCTCTTTTAACCCTGAAAAAGACATCCCTAAGGTTGTTCCAGTTTGGGTAAAGCTACCCCATCTCCCTCTTCATTGCTGGAATGACGAAGATTTTCGAGCAATAGGGAACACATTGGGGAAATATGTGGACAAGTCTGAGCCAAAAGCTCCAATGTTCTCATGCGCCCGAATCTGTGTTGAGGTTGATCTTGAAAAAGGCTTGCCGGAATCCATTAATCTCTCCATTGATGGATGGAATCACATGCAAATTGTGGATTATGAGCAAATCCCTTTTAAATGCAAATATTGCCATGAATATGGGCATTTTGCTAAATATTGTCCAAAAAAACCGGAGAAATCTAATCTACAAGGCCTGCAAGAAGAGGGATGGAACGTAGTAAGCAGGAAGAAAACCGCAAAGAATACAGCTCCAAAGCAGCCCCACATCCCGGCAAAGAGCGCCTCCGAAAATAGGTTTGAGGCTCTTCAAATAGAAGAACGAGAGATCAAAACCCCAGAGCAAAATGTTGAAGAAGCCCTACATCAGGAACATGGAACACCAACAGAAGAACCACCTCAAAAGGAGAATAATGACTTGGAAGAAGATATGGCGCAGCCTATGGTAAGGAAGGAAGCAGCAGCCAACTCAGAAGGATCGGTCACACGCTCTAGGGCAAAAGCATGGTTCTAGAAATCCACAGACATCTCTGTTGAGGAGCAAGAACCTCTCTCCAGGAAAGGAAGAAAGACCAACAAGACAATACGGGAGCAGGAAGCAACAAGGGAAAAGGAAGCAAGGAAGCAGTCTAACTTAGAATTTCTAGTCAAAAACTCACAAGCAAGTAAATACCTTCTCAGTGATGAAGAGGAAAAAAAGGAGAAGGAAAAGGCACTTAGACAACTCAAGAAATAATGAAGCTGGTCTCCTGGAATTGCAGAGGATTAGGAGGTTCCCAGAAAATAGAAGTTATCAAAAGATTTCAATCAATGGAATCGGCTTCAATCCTTCTCATCCAGGAGACAAAAAAAAATGGCTGAAGATAGTCTACCAACACTAAAAAGATTCTAGCCAAAAGGTGAAGGACTAGCCACCAATGCAATCGGTGCCTCTGGAGGCCTTCTCTGTTGGTGGGATAGCGAAAAGTTTGCTATGCATTCTGCCATTGAGAATAAAAATTGGCTGTTTATTAAGTTAGAAAACAAAGAAAAGAAAGAGATGTTCTGGATAGGGAACATTTATGGTCCGACTATCCATGCTCAAAAAGATAGTTTCTGGAAATCCCTCAAAGAACAATGTGAAGGTAAATCGATCCTCCCTTGCTTCATAGCGGGGGATTTCAATGTTACTATCTCCGTGGAAGAACGTAGAGGTGGAACTAAGGTCAAGGATCCCTTTGGAGAAAGGCTGGAGGACCTAATTTCGCTCTGGGGTCTTACAGACATCAAACCAAAGAATGGTACTTTCACTTTGAGCAACAAACGAATTGGCCCTGGTCACATAGCTGCTAGACTGGACCGGTTTTTGGTTAGAACTCATCTCCTCAGAACATATCCTGAGTCAAAAATCATGTGCTCAGCCATCTCAAATCACAAGCCAATCTGCCTCTTTTTTTCTCCTTTGGAAAATTTGGGGCCTCTTCCTTTTCGTTTTAATCATCTTTGGCTCGAATCCGAAGGAGTTAAGGATGTCATCACAAACACCTGGCGTTGTTTCATCCTAGGATCTCCATAATTCTCATGGGAACAGAAGATCAAAAGGGTTAAAACAACTCTCAAATCCTGGGCAAAGCATCACTATCAAGAGCCTTCCCAAAAGAAAGCAGAAATCATAAAGAGTATGGAAGCCCTCCAAGCGGAAATGGAGGAAAGTGAGATCACCAAGGAGCATCTTGTCAAAGAAATAGAACTTGAGAAAAACCTGCAGAAAGTCTTAAGACATGAGGAAGAGGGATGGAGTCTACGATCTCGTGTCTTATGGCTTAAAGGTGGAGATTAAAATACAAAATTATTTCAAAATCAATGTAGAGACAGAAAAATGTGGAACACAATGCGGGAGCTCAAAAGAGAGGACGACACAATCATCACTAGGAAAGCGGCAATCAGCACAGAGGTAAGAAGCTTTTTCGAAAACTTGTATAATGATGAAGAGTATGTCTCACAAGAATGTATGGAAGAAATGGTTCGAGACATTCCCGCCCTAATTAGCCCAGAGGAAAGTCTTCAGCTTGAATCCCCCATCTCGAAGGAAGAGGTCAAGAAGGCCATACGGTCCCTTCATCCGGATAAAGTCCCAGGCCCTGACGGATTCCCTATCCGTTTCGACAGAACTTTCTGGTATTTAATAAAAAAAGATCTCATGTGTCTCATCTCCTGGATGGTGAAAGGAAAAATGGGAGGAGCCACAAACTCCACCTTTCTGGCCCTAATTCCAAAAGAGGCTAACCCCTCCTCCATCAAAAGGTTTAGAACTATTTCCCTCTACAATGCCTCTTACAAAATCTTTTCAAAAGTCTTATCTCTAAGACTAAAGCCTATTATTCATTCTCTGATCTCTCCTAACCAAGGAGGCTTTATCTCGGGCCGACAAATCAGTGATAACATCCTTATGGTTCAGGAAGCGATACATTCCAGCACTAAAAAGGGCGAACCAGGTATGGCCATTAAACTGGATCTGGCAAATGCCTTTGATAGGTTGAGGCATTCTTTCATTTTACTGGTGCTAGAGAAATTTGGTTTTCCTCCCATCTTCATCAATCAAGTTCAAGCTTGCATAAATTCCCCTTGGATAGCTCCCTTAATCAATGGCAGACCCTATGAATTTTTTAAAGCCTCCCGAGGGATAAGACAAGGGTGCCCTCTCCCCCCTTTATTTATATCCTTGTAGCATACTTCCTTATCAGAAGAATCTCTAGACTCCAAGCTAAAGGCTCTCTT
This sequence comes from Pseudotsuga menziesii, assembly GCA_001517045.1. NCBI lineage: Eukaryota > Viridiplantae > Streptophyta > Pinopsida > Pinales > Pinaceae > Pseudotsuga > Pseudotsuga menziesii. Next base: position 171,121 of record LPNX010453789.1, read on the forward strand.
CCAGGTCTCTCCTTCTGAAACGGAGTCCTTCCTATCAACCATGCTCTTTTTGCTGACGACACAATTTTGGTAGGAATAGCCACCCCACAAATAGTGAGAAACTTCCTAAGACCGCTAGACCTTTTTCTTCGTTCCTTTGGTAGCTTAGCCAATCTGAACAAATGTCAACTCTACGGATGGAATTGCAATTCAGTAACTCTTCGTAGTATATCTCATATTCTACATATCAACGCCACTTTTAATTGGACCCATTTCACTTATTTGGGTATTCCCATAGCCAAAAGACCTTTGCCTGTGCTATGTGGACTCCGATCATCCAAAAGATCAAAAATAAAATCCAGTATCTGGGCTCAAAGTGGTTAAATCTTGCAGGGAAAATGACTCTCATTCACTCCATCCTCTCCTCCTATCCAATATACTCCAGCTCGATAATCCTAGCCCCCAAGAATGTCATAAACAATATATGCAAGGAAATCAGAAAATTTCTTTGGCAAGGAGGAAAGGTTCAGACAAAGAAATTCCACTTAGTCAAATGGGACACAGTCAAAAGGCCAAAAAGTAAATGTGGATTGGGCATCAGGGATTCGGAGCAAATGAACAAAGCTATGGGAGCAAAACTGATCTGGAGGCTGGCTATAGGCAAGAAAGAATGGTGGAAAGAAATAATAAGGAAAAAATACATCAAAAGACCCAGATCAAAAATCTTAGACACCTTGTGGACGGGTAAGGGAACCTCTTTTTGGCTTATGTGCAAAGCCTCTCTCAACATAATTCAATCTAACTACTATTGGATCCGAGGTAATGGGAAAAAATCAATGTCTAGGATTGCAACATCCTAGGACAGCCTCCCCTTATCTCGCTCTCAAGATTGACTAATCTTGCTGAATGGGTCAGCATCCAGGGAATTCATACTCTCCATGATCTCTCATCATGGGATTCGTTGGGATGTTGGATAAGCTAGAAAGACCTACACCCACCAGCCCATTTGGAAGGAGCCTTGACCCTCCTTCTCTCTTCCCTGCATGGCATGTCTCCTTCTAGCGAATCAGCAAGGGATCGCATTGGTTGGGGTAAAAATGGACAATAGACGATCAAAGAAGGAAACATGAGACTCTCCAAGGAACCAACCGATAGCAAATGAATGACTTTGGAGAAAGGTTTGGCACCCAGACAACATCCCAAAGGTAAACTCTTTCATCTGGCTCTTGATGCACAATAAATTACTCACGACTGAGAACCTCAAGAAGAGAGGGATAGCAGGACCCTCCTAGTGTGATCTCTGCAACATGGAAGAGGAAACCTCAAACCATATTTTTCTTCATTGCAGAGTTTCCCTGAAAATTTGGCGGTGTGTTCTCCCTACGAGCTTCCACTTCGGTCCCCCAGGCTCTGTGGTTCAGCTTCTCGAGGATTGGTCTAAACAATTCCCCGACCCTCTCATAAAAAAACCCATCCTCAGTCGTCTATGCAACTCTATTCCCAAGAATCTTTGCTGGAAACTGTGCCTAGCCAGGAACAAATCAATGTTCAATGATCAAAAATTCGTTCCAGCTCGTATAGTTTCTAAAACTATGGGAATGATAGCTGAAAAGTTTGCCTTGAATGATATCAGTTTTCCTGATTTTGAAAACATCTCTGAGCCACATGCATCATGGTGCAAGATCTTTTTAAAAGAAAGGAGCCCCCCCTCAGTTCAATTCTCTAAATAAAAGAATAAAATAGCCCTCTAGAACTTTTCCCTGGGAAAAAAGAAAAAATAGCAGCGATTTCAAGGTCTGGCTGAGGGAAAGAAATTCCTATGCTTTCTTCTTCGATGGAGCCTCAAAGGGCAATCCAGGGGTGGCAGGTGCGGGGGGGACCCTTCTGGATTCTAGACGACAAGTTGAACAAACCTTCGCTCGGGGTCTTGGCTATAGGACCAATAATGAGGCTGAATGGTTGGCTCTCCTTCAGGGAATGAAAATTCTAGCTAACAAAGATCTCTCTAGGATTGCGATACTTGGAGATTCTCGACACGTCATATATAAAATGATCAATGGATATACCACAGGCTCTATAAAGTGCTGTCGTCTACATGAAAAAATCACTCCTCTCTTATCTAAGAACTATGATTTCTATCACATTCTTTGCACAAATAATGTTGTTGCTGACGCTTTGGCTAATAAGGGGGCCTCCTTACCTCAAGGTCACTATTGTCTAAATGGCCAAAACTCACAACCCAAACCCATACCTTAATGAATTTGGGGGATGTAATTTTAGACCCCCACCACATTGAACTCACCTCCAAGGATCTATATGAAGGCTCTAATTTTTTATGTAAAAGCTCTAAGGAGTTATGTGAAGGCTCTAAACCTTGTTGCTCTACCCCTCCTCACCTTGCCGCCGCGTACCCTCCTTTCACCACCGGCCTCAATCCCATGGATCCTCGTGAAGTATCTCCTGCCTTAACGCGTCATCCCACTCCTCCCCGCTCTTATGCCGCGTGTCTCCCACTCTGCACCAGCCATTCCTCGATCCTTGAAGGTTTTACTACCCATCTCCCTCGGCTTAATTGGTCCTGCAACTCGCACGCTCCGGGCCTTATTGTCCTCCTCAATATGTCTTCCCCTCGAAGCCTTCCTCACCCTCATTCTCCTGTTGGCAATGGTGTGCACTCCGTTCGTTATGTGATTTCTCCAGAGAGGATTCTGCTGGATATTATTATAGGGGTTGACGAGGGCATTCTGCAGGAAATCACGTGGGAATCTCTGCCTCTCACCAGGGTATTTGTAAAAGAAAGGTTGGCTCTCGCCACTTTCTTCACCTGCTTATGCTATACTCATGTTGGGGTTTCTCTGTGGTTCTTGAACTCTGGTTCTGGGCTCAGCCTCTCCATTGACGACCAGTCCTTTTTAGCAGGCAACAACTCGATTCTGGGTTGCAATTGTTTAGGGTGGAAAGAAGGTGCGGTCGACACTCTCTCCTGTTGAAGCAAAAAAGATTGTGACTCCCTCCTGGAGGAACTCAACACTCTTAAATCAGTTCTTGGTGGTTTCTCCGTTGCCGAGCAGGCCCAAGAGTTTGCAGGTGCAGTTCGGGCTCTCCACAGAAATTTCTCCAGAATAGCAATTTCTCCCGGACAAGGCAGAATGGATCAGGCAAACGAGAATGTTGGGCTAGCAGACTTGAAGGAAAATCTCAGGCGTTTGTATGAAATGATGGCCATTGGCATTATGGACAACAAGGAAATTGCCCAAGAGGTGATAAATATGGGGGAAGTGGTCAGCTACACCTCATATCAGATAAGTAATCATGACTCCAGGATCGATGATACTGAAAGCAACGTCAGGGAAATCATGGGCAAGGTGGACAGAATTCAAGAAGACCTCCAGCGTTTGGTAAGCATGAATCAAGGCAGTAAGGCTCTTGAAACTCCAGCAGCAGCAGCCCACCCTATGGAGGAGGAACCGATTGTCCAACCCATGAAGCACCCAGGCAATTTTTAATGGTTTCAATAGTTCATGTTTTTTTGTCTGTTTCTTAGTCAGCAGTTTATTAGGGTATACACTACCTCAGGACTTAGAAGTTATGTAAAAACTCTATGTGGAGTTCTTTGGTCATCTTTTTGGACCAGTTTTGTTTGATCCTTTTTTGAACTCCAAGAACTCTCAGTTCCCGCCTATTTTCTGTAATGAATGGTTGTGCACAACCCATTTTATATAAAACCTTTTATAGTTTCTATTAAAAAAAAAATCTAGCACTATGAATGAAAGTAAACAAAATTATTGGGCATTTTTTTAGAAGAGGGTGAATTGTGGGATACCTATATTGGCACTTTTAAAACCAATCATGTAAGAATATATACTTCTAGACTAGGATACCAAGTCTTGTGTGAAACTCAAAGATGTGATGAGGTGCAGTAGTGGTGGAAGCCATTGTAGAAAATTTGAGTGAATGAAAGTAAACAAAATTATTGGGCATTTTTTGAGAAGAGGGTGAATTGTGGGATACCTATATAGGCACTTTTAAAACCAATCATGTAGGAATATATACTTCTAGATTGGGATAGAAAGTCTCGTGTGAAACTCAAAGAAGCGATGAGGTGTAGTAGTGGTGGAAGCCACTCTAGAAAATTTGAGCCCTTGTGAAAGCTAGAGTCTTCATGTGGCTAGCCATTACAGACAAATCCCTCACTTGGGAATCTCTTGAGAGGAGGAATAAGAAGGACCAAGCAGATGCTCCATATGTAAGGCTCACAAACATACAATAGTCCAATTTCTTATTTTTTGATTACACAAGGTAAGTCTAGAGGAATCGATAGATGCCATTAGTATTAAAGAGGGATGGCAAGGAGGGACATTTAAGGCTTTCCTAAAAGATTGGCATTCCACTATCGAACTCAAATGTTTCATAAGTATTCCTATTAGATTGAAAGATGAGGAATTTGGCTAGGCTGCTTGAAATGCAAGCATATCTGAGGATAAGTTTATTATTCCCATGACTTGAAAAACATCTATCTCTTTAGTTCAACACTTGCCATGAAAGGCCTTTAGAGGCTAGTTTACAATGATGGCCTATGGGGAAGAGTAATGAAAACCAAATACCTAAGAGGGTCGATGGAAATGGAGGATTGGTTTGGAGTGGAAAAAAAAAAGTTCAACGAGCCTCTTCAATATGGAAAGCCTTGATAAATTCCTTCCTCTATTTAGGTAAATGGGTAGCATGGGAAATTGGAAATGACAATCGAGTAAGGTTTGGAGAGGACCCATGGATTTGAGTCATTGGATATTAAAAGTTATTAGGAGCCTTGTTAGAATTTATCCACACTCAAGGGATTTATTACTTAGGGCTACAATTTATCTAGATAACAAAAACTTAAGGGCACAAGGATGGGAGACAAGTAGCCTAAATTTGCAAGGAGAATAGGTAGAGGAATGGGAGCAATATGATAGACTACAACAAAATGCAATTAAATTAGATAATGAAGAGGACCAACTTAAATGGTACAAAAATTTGAGTTTAGGGGATTACATTTCCAAGTTAGGGTATGTGGCTAGAATTGAACAATATTGTAGTAATAAGAGAGTTTTGTTGGATTTTCTCCCTCCTCTAGGGATCCTGACCCAAGTTCAGTTCCTTTTGCTTAGCGCAACAAAGCCCAAGATATTGACTTGACAAAGCAAAGCTTAGTCAGCAGCACCTGTGACACAAATGCAGTCTCACCTGAGATATCTCTCTCAATGGTTAATTGCTAGAACCATGTTTTCACAGTAGGGTGGGGGATTTCTGGTACCTCAATCCTTCACCAAGGCGCTCAACCAATCCTATGGGTGGATTATTTATGCTTACTGTGAATAGTTAGACCACGACCTAACTTCTCTTATGCAACTTATTATAACAACAAACTTTGTGTAGCATAATCGTATTCAATTGATACAATTAAACTGATATACATCTATTCATTCATAATCAAATCTATAATCATCCATTCAATGCAACATTTACATAGGTAACTCAAACACATTCAACAATCACACATATACACAGAATATAACATGGAAACCCATCCGAGAAAAAACCACAAAGGTGCTCTTCATCTGGCATGATAAATATATGCACCTTTCGTCTGTGCACCAAGCTACAGACCCTATTCTATATCTTCTTCTCTGTATTTACAGACTCTTTCTTCCTCTCATGCTCTCTAATATTGTCTATGCTATCTTTCTACTCTGCTTTACTAATGATCCGCACACAACCTAGATCAAAACAACCTCTCCTATATTTCTGCGCAATCAACTGCAAATTCTTCAACTCCGATGCACTTAGAAACACTAACAAACAAGAAAATACAAAGCAACTAACAGTCTAACAATATAGAGATAACAACATAGAAGCTAACCCGCATACAAATTGGGTTCCTTCTTTTATAGACCCATTACATAGTCGTTACATACCCTTTTACTGTCTCTTTCTTAGTCGGCTTCCTATACTTAGCCACCAGGCTGTCTTTCCTATTCTAGTAACACCTAACAGTAGGCACTAATGGCCTAACTTACAAAGATACCTTCATATGTGTGGTTTCCGTCGATTCTAGCTGAACTCGTACCCACGATCTTTATGGCCTGTAACTTTCTGACCATTACACCTTACTGTTGTTTTCCAATCGTTATGCCACTTGCATGCCTTCTAATATTGTTATTCCGTCACGCCTTCTCTTATCGCACTCCTTCCTTCTGTCGCACATCTTCCTTCCTGTCACTGCTTATGTCACAACTCCTTTCTCTTCTTCTTTCTTGTCATTGCTTATGTTGCATCTCCTTTCTCTTCGTCGTTAACTCTTCTCCATACTTAGGTAGAATTATAAGTGAATTCTTCCTTCCTTTTTCTAGGCCCAACAGGTCCCCAACACTCACCTGTGGATCGTCACGAGCCACTCGAAGCTATTCCTCCATGTCTTTCCTTGTGCTAACTTTACTGTGAAAATATTACAAGATTTTCGCCACTTTCTCTGCTTCCACCCTCACTTCTTCTTCTGGTTTCTGCAATTGTTCCACAAGTTCGGAACTGACATGTTCCGACATTATCTTCTCTATTGATGTTGCTGCCGCCACACACCTTCTGATGTAGTTGTTGAATGATTCCTGTAACTCTTTTCTCTTCAGCTTGTTGTTGTGTGCACAACACTGTTACTTGCTGCTGCAATTTCCTCATCTCCATTGCCTTAGCCATTTTCTGTGCTAAGGGTAGATGCTTCTTTTCATTCCTTATCTGAGTAATATTTGCTTCAAGCGAAGTCAACTCATTTGCAATTTTATCTGATTACTCATCATCCATTAGTGCTTCCTAAGTTTGAGAGACTTGGTCGACAGCCTTGGCACATATAATTTATTCTTCTTCTATCTTCTTCGCAGATTCAATTGTTGCTTCTCTTCTTTCCTCTATTACCTGCGGGGGTGTGGTTGGTTTTACCTGCCCTTCAAGCTCTGTGACCTTCTTCCTAAGGTCAGTCAATATCTTACCAAGTCGAATTCCTTTGTCCTCTATATGCTTTTATGTTGTAATTTCTTCATCATTAAGATTTGTACAGGCTATATTTATAACATTCTCAAGCCTTGGCTTGCTTTCTTTCCTTAATTTTTTTTTCTTCTTTATTTTCAACATTTTTGCCTTCATTTTGTTAATAAGCTTTTTAGAGTTCTTCGTCCGCTTTCCCAAAGCAGTTTATCTTACTTTGATTTCTGCGACTACAGCTTTATGTAATGCATATACGTCAGTCAATCACATATGTGAGAAATCTATAGTTACATGGCCAATGCTTTTGGCCACATCGTTGAATTTTGGGGTTCCCAAATCTAGTACTTCTCCCCCAACTTGTACTTTGATTGGGAGAACCGGTTTTGGCATATGAGGTTTCAGTGCTTTGGAAGGACCGAGTTCATGCTGCTAATCAACTACTTGGGGTGGGTGGTCGACTATGACTCGAACTTGCTTGAGATCTTTACCGAGTTCGTTTAACTGCTCCGTAATATCAGTTTTTAACTCTATCTTCCACTTGCCGATGTCTTGCAAACTTTCTCGTGTAGCTTCCTGTAGTGCTTCTCTTAACGTTGCCAAGTCTTCTTCATCCATACTAAAGGTATTGGCCTTCTTATCAACCTTCGTTTTCTTGCGCTTAGGCTCCCTTTGTTTTGCTTCTTCCTCATCTTCCTGCTCTTTCTGTAGTGGATCCGACGGAGACAAGCTAGCGACACTCTTATCTGACTCTCTTTCTTGGTTATCCTGCACCGGAGGTTTCTCTTGATCTACATCCTCTTCCATTATCTTGGCTTCTGGCACAGGTAGGCTCCATGCTTCTGGCCAATCATTGGTAATGGTTTCCACTTCTTCTTCCGTTAGTACAAACTGTGTCACCAACCATTGGTGGTTTGGGTCCTTTCGTGGTTGTAAGACAACATAATGTGGGACAATTTGAAATATGATGACTTTGCAAAATCGCGCAATAGTTCCATCATGAACTCTTACCACTTTCTTCACTTGATGCCTCAGGGATTCACCATGTAGGAAAAATTCAATATTATTGTTTGTCTGCCTGCTCTTTTTTAGTGAAAACTAGAGGTTTTGGTATTTTGCTCCACTGCACGTAATAGGTAGATCTACCAGCTGGTGGTCCACTGGGTCGGACCAAGCAACAAATTAAATTAAGATTAACAACCTGGCTTAATGGAAATGGTTACCTTCTTCATGTGATGTAGTTGTATCTTGTAACAATTCGTTCAACAAAAATTGTGACCAATTAATTTGAACTCTCTATGCACAGAGTTCAGCTAACACAACCACACCCATTGTACATTGGGTTGGTCGTGATGTCCATAACATCTTGCAGGACATTATCTTCGATGCAAAATGAACAGTCGGGTCATTAATGGACAGAATTAGGAACCCTCCGTTGAATCTAACCATATCATACTTCTTCTTTATCATTGCGATCATCGCTGGGTCTTTGTCCTTCTCTAAAAATGACGTTGGATCTACCCCTGCTTGCGAAAGGCCCGTAATTGTTGAAATGAGGTCGACATATACCGAGTATGCCTTGTCTAGCCACATGTATCCTCCATGAAATACTACTAGTAACTGCTTCACATAGGTGTTCACCTCTGTGCTTTGACCAAAGTGTGGCATGAAAAGTAATGATAACATACCAAACTGCTCTAGCCATTTTTCCCATTCCTTTGCAACAAAACAGCTAGGTGGGTTGGGTGTTTCCTTTATCAGGTCCATGTAATTCTTTCTATCCAGGGCACTTAGCTTGTTGGTATCATGGTCTTTGAAGGATTACGTCATCAAATTCGGCATACTGGTCTTTTAAAATTGTATTCCTATGCTCAAAGAGCTTAGAGAGAAGCGTCCCAAGCTCACTATAATTTTGACACGTTAAAAGGCTAGGAAGGTCGGTATTGCAACAACGATTATGAAACTGAGATCTAATGTGGGTGTACGCAGGGCACTCTAATAGGAAGTGATTTTCATCCTCAATGTTCATATTCTCACATAGATGGCAGATCCATTCCACCCATGGTGTTTTAGGAACTGCCAACGACATGTTTCACTATGGAGCTCATGAGAGTTCGTTCTTATCTTGGCTATAGTAATTTTTTTTCTTTAAACTATTTAAAATAGAGAGATACTTTTAATCTTCTAGAGTAGGGTTGATGACATTTTTATAATATCTTAATTTTCTTTTAGCCTCTAAATCTTTCTCACACCACATTTTCTCTTTAAACTTAGAAGAAACAATATTTTTAATGTTATTAATATTTTATAATTATAATTGGGTACTTGGTTACCGATTCCCTTCTTCCATTACTAAAATCTATTTTTTTATTGATTCTTTTTATATTTTTTAATTATGTGTGGGTACTTGATTTTCCAGATTCCCTTCTTTCATTACTAGAATCTATTTATATTTACTATATGGGATTTGGAGATTAACTAGCATAGATTGATCTTAAAAGGGGATCTACCAAGCGTCGAAAGAGATAAAATCTCTTGAGATACAAACTCCTTTTCAAAGTGTAAAAGTTGAGGAAATGTTTTAGAATATCTAATTGTGTGTGTATATATATGTATATATGCTTTTGTAAATGTTTTAAATCTAATTTGAGCCTAAGTGTTATTTGTTTATAATATTTTAAATGTTTCTAAAATGTGCAAGAAAAGAGTTACACATCTTCCCTTATTAAAATCCCAAAAAACATGTTACTATAAATATTTTCAATTTTAAATAAAAAATACTTTTATTTTAAAAATCAAATCTAAATTAATAATAAAATAATCTTCCACTATCGTTATCACTTCGTTACTCTCATCAAATTGACAAGTTGATAGATTTTTAAATCGAATATCACGTAACAACGACTCATTTCATTGTGTCATTGTAAAGTTTATTCAATCCAAGTTGATAGATTTTTAAATCAAATAATCACTTAACAATGACTCATTTCAACGTGTCATTTTAAAGTTTATTCAATCCATTTCTTGAGAGAAATGCGTCATACCCCATAAATATCAAAACCTAACAAAATCTGAGATTTTTTTCGCCCTTTCCTATCAAATATGACACTTTAACAAGTGGTCGGTTGGCGAGAATGGTTTTACAAAAACAATGCAATAATGATAACGGGGTGTAGGTGGGGATAGTTGAGAGGGTAGACTATGGCTCTTTTTTATCAATGATTAATCTTTTAATTTGTTGTTTATTTATTTTTTAAATGTGGTTCATCATTTGTTAGAGGGTTACTCCACTGAAAATTCCAATACTTGATATTCAAACTACACATTTATTACAAAGGGCTCCTGTCACTTACAAGAGTAGAACCTGGGTGGGGAGGGTAACATTCATTCCTCCCAACCACCCAAGCTACATCCATTTTCTATTTTTATTTTGATGTAATGTTTTAGTTGGTGTTAGTATTAATAAAAGATTTAAAAAACAACACTCCAATAATGTTGAGTATATAGCTTTATTTTATATCTATTACATTTATTATTGAAATTATTATAAGATTTTTGTTTTTGTAACTATCATAATTTTTTAAATTATTGACACTCACCATACTTACATTCGACATGTATACGGTTATTTAAGAAAAAATGTCTTAAAGGCAATGCTTCTCAAAATGGAATTTTCTCTCATTCTATTCCTCCTCCACCACCTCCTCTACAATGAAATGGCATTGGCAACCCCTCTTCTTCACAAATGAAGTCCTTTTAGCCGATTGATCTCCTATTTTGTCTTGTGGGCCATATAAACCAGCATAACTACATAAGAAATATTGAAATTTCACTACATACAATAAATGATAAACCATTGTCATAACTTACATTTAAACATTGCACTTATGAAATACTTATAGGTCTCATATTTCAAGGTAGAACTAGCCCTTTAGCCTGTGGGTTTGTTTTTTTGGCAGGTGAAAGTACATGGAGCATTGAGATTCATTTCCTCCCCTTGGATAAAGTTAGAAACTCTATGTAAAGGGATTAATGCAACCCGATCAATGGTCATGTTTTTTTGGTATATTTCAAACCACACTAAATCTTTACTGGAAAAGGTGATCATTTCTTTGGGGTTTTGCACCTTAAGGTCCATGATAACCTGCCATTTTCCTCGCTTGCCCATTTTGTGTCAATGCCTACAAACAATGTGCAAACACGTTAGCATAAACTATTTAAGGAACCATATTACTGTTAACTTTGTTAGCCACTTGTTCTATATTAACATTTCACAAATTAAAAGATGCAAAACATACAAGGATTTTTGAAAATATATTTGAAAATGTTTGAAAGTCTAATATAATGCATTAAATGTACCACTTATAAAAAATTGAATATGTACTATAGTAAAATAATGACACAAAACAATAAAGTTGTGATGACACAGAACTACAATGTAATAACTTTGCATTGTAGTATTGTATCTATTCACACAATGGCTTTAGCTTGCTCATACAATCAACCTCCTAATGGATACTAGCTATAAGTTACAAAAGAAATAGGATTGTTAATATAACGAATTTCCATAAATTGACATGTAGGTTGCTATCTACTAGACTAAAAATACAAAGATATATAATCATTGTTTTATCAACTATAATTTAGATTTAGCAAGTAATCATTATAAACAAGATTCAAATCAAACTTATAATCTCTTGACATCCATACAAATGGTAAGTGCAAATTGTGTCAACAATAATTTGGCATCTATTCTTAAAAAAAATCACAAAAGCTTTCACATTACATCCCATTCCTCTAACAATTTAATAGAAATAAATAAAATACAAAAGTTTAGAAAATTAAAGGACAATTATCCAAAGTGTGGTGAAGTGAGGCCCATACTTCTAGCAACTCAACAAAAATACATAAATTACAAAAGTTTAAGAAGCTAAAGCACAATTATCCAAAGTGTGGTGAATTGAGTCATTACATATGCCACATTTCAAACCCTTAAAACCTATGGGGGTCAATTAGAAGTAAAGTTGTTTGATGGCCGTCTTCTAAACTCATAGGTTAGATGCAACTTAACTTAGAATATTGAAACCCTTATATTCCTTAAATAACTTTTAATTTTATCTTAATGATTTGATTCTATGAACAAAATCACTAAAACTATAAACTAAATTAGTGTTTAGAAACTACTATCTTAATATGAAAGATCATATAATAATTAAAATATATAAATATATCTAAGAAAGAGAAAGTAACGTTAATGCATATGGGAAAGTCGATAACTCCTCACCATGAACATGTTCATGTATTTCATGAAGTATAATATTAGTTAATTATCTAATATCCAATATTATGTAATATCCAAGTTTTGTTTTTTTTCAACAAAAAAAACTTTGCCTCTTGTTATTCAAAGGAATCAAAGAGTACATATTAACATTCGAGTATATCCAAATACAAATGTATCAACAATCCATATAGACTTTCCCACAAAAAAACCTATCTTGCTGATCCATCATATTTCCATGAATAGCTATCAAGGAAATAAACTACACTCTAATGGCATTCATACTATACTCAATAGCCAATACAAGACAAAATTGTAATATGAAAATTTACATACAGTTAACGTTCTCTTTAACAGAGGTAAAGATAGATCCTTTATGTGAAAGAGAGTCTTTCAAAAACTCCTCAAAATGAAGAACACCTTCTGCTCCATCAATTTCCAATTTGGAGAGTTCATTTTCCTTAGTATTTAGTTCTTTGTAGACATGTTGAACAATAATATCCACAAAGGTTTCCATAAGTTAATCAATCTAGGAAAACCATTGATCCAAGGAGAGTACCCGTGAATTGTATAATTTGTTTTCCCATTTCACAATGATTATAGAATCACCCAACACCTAAAGAGTTGCAATACCAAGAGAAGAAGCAAATTTGAGAAAACACCAAAAAGCTATTAACTTTGCTTTGGTATTGGTTCCCATTCCACAATTCATTCACAACTTGAAGTAGTATTTTTTATTCTTCTTAAGCAGCATACTGGTGGCATATGTTTCCTTTTGAGCAGAATTATCAAATAATCCTACAACACAGGAGGAAAGCATAGGATATGTAACATGTCGTAGCTTCTTCCTTATTTCAACAGTAGCATATTCCTTATACATACTCAAAATCTTCAAACAACTAGCAAGAACATTTAAATATTTGTCTTCAAAAATTGTATAGTTCCTATATTTCCAAATTCCCTAGCATATCAAAACTGGTAGTAATTTATGTGAAGGATACTTTTTAACCCATTGTTCATAGTTAGATTCCACAAAATTGGTACCCCAATCATGTAAGATATGAAGTTCACCACTAATAACTTGCGTGACAACCATATGCTGAAATTACAATGATAAAAATATGATTTGCATAGAATACATATGTTTGGGCCAGACCATCCCCTACACAAGAGATTACCCCAGGTCAATAATCATTTTTCAAAGGTAAGCCATATAAATAATTTAAGTTTCAGTCGAAAATGTCATTTTCAAATTCTGACATACCACCATTTTGTAACATCATTATAGCACCAATTTTCTATTTCATTATATGTAGATTTACCATATACTTGCTTAGTAACATTATTTGGTGACCAAAACAATGCATCATCCTCCACCCTGAGTTTGATCCCTGCTTTGTTAAGAGAAAATTTATAATCATTCCATTCTTCTACCCAATCACTACCTAGTCACGGGTCCACTTCCAATAATCAATAAGAATCAAAGTGCCTCAACCATTGTGGCCTTTTAATATGTTCCAATGCAATAAATCCCATCTCGGGTCTATATTCCAATATAACATGTGAGAGAATATAATTCTCCTCATTCCCAAAAACAAGGTGTATCCCAACAAGGACCCGTGTTCCATTTCCAACCTTCCAAGATAGTTGTCTGCTAATCCAAGAAAAGGCCCTCATGGATCTATTCCAAAAATTACAGACATCATGAACATTTTTTATAGGGTTCCTAATTCCACATGATTACTTTTTATATACTTTGCATTTAGCACATCACTCCATAATCCAACCCCAAAGAGTCCTCGCCACATATTTTTCATATTCAAGGCAAGGCAATACTAACTAGTGAATATGTTTTATGTCCCAACCACCCATAGATTTTGGTCTAGAAGGTCTATCCTAGCTTACAAGGTGAATTTTATTGCTAACCACACATCTAGACCAAAGGAAGTCAAACATTTTCTTTCTGGTCAATTGAAGAATGGATTGAGGTACATGTGCTAAGGAAAACCAACACATAGGAATCCCTGTCAAAACAAATTTAATGAGAGTAAGTCTTCCACTCAAAGTTAGCATCACGTAAGCCCAATTCCCAATCCCCTTCTCCACTTTTTTAACTAGCCACATCCAGTCCTTTAATCTGTAGCTATTTGGTTTCAAGAAATATCCCAAATATTTGAAACCTTCATTCATATCCTCCACTTTGTAGGGAAGAAAGACAACTATATGTGATATAATTTGATCATTAACTTCATTCCTGAGAAAAGAAGACTTTGAAGTACTTAGATCCATGCCTGATGCTACACAAAATAAGGATATGTTTACAACTTGATGGTGTGAATGCTCTTTGAATATAACCTTTTAAATTAAACCACATATGGTTATAGGATGAAGAACTTTGTTCCTTAGTTAGGACTAATTGGAATTCAATCCAAATTCTTGATGATACTAATGCTATGGATAAGATGGTTTACAAATTAAAATACTTATAATAAAGGTTTTTTAATGGGAAAAAGAAAAGCAGCATAAATCGAGACAAGAATTGGTTGATATTGAAGGTATGTTGGAACAATTTTGGATGACGAATACTTTTGGTATTTTCTCTAAGGAGGAGAGGAGATTTTTGTTGGAATTGGAGGAACATAAAGCTATGATTATGAAGTAGGAAGAGATGACATGGAGATTGATGATAAGGGCTATTGGATTTCCCATGGAGATAACAATACAAAATTCTTCCATAGGTATGCTAGTTGCAAGAGGAATATTCATTATATTTGGGATTTGGAAGATGAAAATGGAAATAGAATACATACACAAAAAATTTAGAACTTGATGCTACTCTGCATTTTACTAATCATTTTAAGAATCCTAATAATTCTGATATTGCCTCACATCTCAAGGTGATTAGTAAATTTCCTCATTTTTTCTCAACCGAGGAGGGACTACAAATAGGGAAACCTGTTATTTTGGAAGAAATTGAAGGGGTATTGAAGTAATTTACCAAGGATAAAAGTCCAGGGTCTGATATATGGCATGTGGCACTCTTCCTTACCATTTTTGGTTTGATGGGAAAATATATTTTGGAGATGGTGGAGGAGTCCAAAATTGAGGGATTTGTTTCTAGAGTTATCAATACTTGTAGTGTCTCGGGCATTTAAACAAGGTAAAAAGAATTAGGAGTCCTAGGAAAAAGGGATAAATTACTATTACACAGCATAATTAAGTGTTCTAATGTTAGGCCAACAAGACATATAATCAAGAAATTAAAACTTATAGCCTTATGAAATGCATAAAAATCAAACATGACATTTCCTAACGTGCATACTATTAAACATAATAATAATGCAATTTGTAATGCGTACATGGGTAAGGCATGGTAATGGGAATCTCTTGCATGAGTATGAGCATACAATCAAGTCAGGTAATTGACATAAAATATCAGATTGTAAAAATGTTGAGAATGTGAGTAGAAAGGATTTGGTTTTTATGGTTGCTTACATAAAAAATATATTTCATACGAGATTATTTAACAGTCCTGTGATGTGTGTGTTGATAGAATGGTTATGTAGCAAGAATAGCATCAAATGTAACCACACGTACCATATAAAATATAAACACATGTTTCCAATCACAACCTCCAAAATTAGATCTCGTGGTTGTCTCATATAGCCATATTTCACTAATTATGATTTAGTTTGTATGGTTTCCTTCCCTCCAACATCAATCACAAATACAAATTAGATATATACCAACATAATCATATCTACAACAATATAGCTAGATCTACAACAATAATATAGATCTGCATACAAAGATGCTCTCAATCAAAAGACAGTGTGTGTTCCCTTCAATGCAGGAAACATTGCTAGCCAAAATAGTAACAGCTTGGTCATCCATAAAGCTTTTTTGGTGAAACAAAAAGTGTTTCTTACTAGAATCACACTTTGAACACAATGGAATAGGTTTCAGAACCCATAAATAAACATAAATGGGAGAACCAAAACCTATGGTTGCACGTCTCCTATCACCATGAGAGCTACATTCATAGAGCATGAAGGAGGAGAGAAAGAATATAAAGAAGAGGAGTCCCATGGTAATACAAAGTATCAAGAGCCATCCATCCTGCATATAAATATTGTCACATCATCCATAAACAATTCTAGAACTCGTTTCAGTCTCCATGGCACAAAAACATAATAAAAGAACATAAATAAGTATATTAACAAATACTTATCTTTAATGACAACTAGCTGCAACATGACAACTTTACTTGCATCCATAGACACATTCAAGCCTTCCTCGCTTGAACATGTCACCCTTGTTCTAATAACACAAATTCACAGGTAGAGGCACACTTAGTCTAGTTTCTCTTGAAACTACCTCTTCCAAGAACCACAATGCTTCACACTACTACTTTGATGTCTGTCTCCACTTTCTATGGGATGTGAATCCTTTCACCAACCCATTTCTTGGCTTCCTGTACAGGAACCTAGACTAGTAGAGTGATATAACGGAAGCAAAGGGGAAACAACTAGACTAACTCCAACTCTCAACACACTCTTGATACTATCAACATTCCCACCACAAGTCCAGTGATCCAAAGCTCAAGATTAACTTCAATAAGGAGAGAGTCTATGAATTTATAGCGCAAGGAGGTTAACTCTAAACCAAAGGGATCAACTTGAATTGGACAAAGGTAAGGTTAAGATTTATCATGGAGACTTAGCTTGAATTAATGGCATTTTGGATTAGTTAGTGGATTCCCTTTCCTAGATTAGCACCATGAAGAGGAGTTACCAAAAGACAAGGAGTGGAGCCATGAAGAGCACAAGGAGGCACACTAATGCATAATGGGGGTTACAAAACATGAAGGAGGGTGGATTAGGTGAGAGAGAGGATCCAATAGGGTCGTAAATATCCTAGAATCACAGAAATAGTGATTAATGGAGGAGTGGGGGTGCACTTGTGTAGGTGAAGGCATAAATCAAGGAGGTGGAAGCTAAATTCTAGCTTACATTTCCTAGAATCTAGGGAGAGGACACCTTAATGAAAGTAGGGTTAAAAAAAGGGCATATTTCACTCAAGGATGGCACACTAGGAAAGAGGGGCCCACTAAGGTATGCATAAGGTGTAATAGTAACTCCATAGTCCACAAAGACCAAGAATAGGGTATGTTGTACAAGGTCTGAGTGACATCCATTATTAATGCCATCAAGGTGAAAATATGAAGTAGGATGGACAAACTCAAACCAACAAAAGGTTCTAAGGTTATAGGGATGTCCCCATCCCCCCTCGCATTATGGAATCCATAGTCTCCCATACTCTTTTAGTTTCCTTTGTTGAGCCAATTGTTTATTTAATAACAATAGCCATTAATGTTAACAACAATACAATAATTAATATTAATATTAAGGCCAAATCCGATAATCATGTCATTAAACAAAGAACAAAAGTCCTTAATCACACTAACATGCAAAGGAACGTAATTCCATGGTGACAAAAAATATCATAGTCCTGATGCTTAACCACTGGGGTATTACAATTCTACATTTTGATTTCTCTCATCCCAAAATGGAATAGACCTGAGAAATTTTTGGATTTTAAGCTTATTTCACTTTGCAACCTTGTTTATAAAATCATCTGAGAGATCTTATCTAAAATATTGAGACCAAATTTTCATGAGGCAATGGCTAACGAACAATTTGGTTTCTTGGAAACTGGGCAAATTCTAAATGTTGTGGAATGTTGTGGGGGTTACACAAGAATGTTTACATTCCATAAAATAAATAAAAAACCAAGATGCCTTAATTTTAGAAAAGGACCTCGTAAAATAATATGACAAGGTAAACAGGGTATACTTAAGATTAATCCTACTGTCATATTGGTGTTCCCTCATTGTGACGAATTGGATAATGACACATGTCACTTCATCTTGATTTTCAATTTTGATAAATGGTTCCCCTTCCATTTTATTGAAATGTACTAAGGGACTCAAAGAATGATACCCACTCTCTCCTTGTTATTTCTATTAGTAACTAAATGTCTTAGTAAATTGATATATGCTGCAAAATCTAAAGAATATTGAAGGGTATGCAAATTTATCATACTTTATTTATTACACATTTATTATTTGTGATGATGTGGTGTTAATTGGGAAGGCATGGTGGAGGAATGATACAACTTTGTTGA
Source organism: Pseudotsuga menziesii (assembly GCA_001517045.1). NCBI lineage: Eukaryota > Viridiplantae > Streptophyta > Pinopsida > Pinales > Pinaceae > Pseudotsuga > Pseudotsuga menziesii. The sequence continues at coordinate 189,575 of LPNX010453789.1, forward strand.
TATCAAAGCTTTGTTATTCCTAAGCTGCATTCGTGGCCATTTAAAAATAACTCTTTAAACCTCCACATCTTTAAAAGGGGTATTGACCCAGGTTAAATGTCAAAATGTGAATGAATGGGAAGCACCTCATTGTTAAGATAATGCCAATATTTTTGTTTCCTATTGTTGAGCCTATTTGTCTTACTTGTTTAGAAGAGAAACCTAGTTGTGCAATTTAATATATTTTCATAGTAAGATTGTATTCACCTCCACTTTTTCAATTACAGACATACATACCAAGTGTGAAAAACCTTCACGGTGATAAGCCTGATGGATGGGTTTGGATCACTCAATTAATGCACTCCCTCCCAATAGGTTTACAGTGGCTTCTTTAGAGATATTTTTGAAGGTAATATGCAAAAATAGTCAATGTTTGGGTATCATGTCATTGTGTTGTTCATATAGCATAAGTTATGTTTTGTCCTTGTTTGAGTCTAGATATAACAGGTTTCCGTCTCTCTCAAGCATATCCTAAGCCTTTCACAAAACTTTTAAATTATCTATCAAGAGAGTTTCTAGATAGGATGAAAGCACAAAATGATCCAGATTCAAATCCAATGATTAGCAACTTGGAGACATACTTGGCATCTCAATAATTCAAAAAGGGATTGAAGTACGTGTCTTGGCTATCACATATGAGTCCAGAATCTTACGTGTCGGAGAAATATAATGTTTTTCATTTGATAGAAAAGCACTACTAGAATCTGAGGCATTTTTACTTGTGAAGATAGTTATTTATTTCCCAATCGAGTGTTGAAAGAAGTTTTTGTATTTATAGTTTATCAAGGTATTCAAAAGTTTGGCAAGCTTCAGTTATTGAAATTGAAAATTTCCTTAGTACGCACATACATTCGAGTAGAGATATAACAAAGTCTCCTTTACGGAGGGGTGAAAATGAGCACCTTAGTATTTGGTATCATTATCACTACCACAATTGAACTAAAATGAGGAAATTGAGGAAGATCTTATAATGATATGAATGCATTTTGTAGGGCAAGTTATGACATTAGAGGAATTTTAAGGTCTAAAATGAGCCTCTTAAAAAATATAATAAAAAAATATGAAGTTATCATTTTGTGGGGAATGTATATTTACAACACACATTTTACACTACAATCCATGTAACTATAGTTAAGTTAACTTGAAAAGATATCTACCAATGAAATTAATAAAAAACCATATTAATATAACTAGAAAATAAAAATACTTTTAAATACATAAACATAAAATAGTTATAAAATAAAGTAAAGAAAATATTTAGTTTTGAATTATAACTTAATTACATTTTATATAAATAAATTGATATTAACAATTATTTATTTAAAATATATTTAAATATTCATGATATAATTTTAATACATATTTATTAAAAATTTAATCTTACCTATATTCAAATAAATCTTACATTATATGTATTATATATTATAATATTTTTATTATAATGAATTTATAATATTTTGATCTAATCAGATGTTTTATATTTTACTATAGTAAAATAAAGTATTGCATATTTTATTATGCATAATTTAATGTGATAATGTAAGGGTATAAAGGAATTGTACATTAAAAATAATTTTTTTTCCAAAGAAAAAAAAACATAATTTTATTTCATCCGTAGAGAGACAAAATTACATTTTGTAGATATGCGTAGCATATTTGTAACCAAAGATCAGCACCCGATAATATGTTTTATAATCATATCCCATCCCAAATAAAAAAGATAGGTCATCCCATCTATCCACTGATCAAGAAACAATAATCAGTTCTGGAAACATAGATGTTCTATGAGCGAGGCAAACCATATCAGCCCATATAGTCAAAAAAATAGTATCGGTCATATAAACCAATAGTCATATAAAAGGATCATACAATAAGCACATCTGTCCATAAAAGATCATCATAACACCATCACCAAAAAAATCACAGCATGTCTCATATCGCCTCCCCTTCTATGAAGGGATGATGATAAAACTCAAAAACAGCATCATCTAACCGCTCCTTAATCTTCCACACACCTATATCCAACTGGAGCCTTGCCTTCGAAGTTGAGTCCGCTTGGCAGTTGTTCTTCCTGTAAACATGTGTACATGAAATCGAATCAAAGGAATCTATGATATCCCATATAGAAAGTAAAATGTTTTGCAGAATAAGGTCTCTGCAAGCTTGAATCCTCTTAACCCAGTTGATCACATTCAGAGAATCACCTAAAACCTTTAGGTTTATGCACCCCTTTTTTGCTACAAATATGAGAAGTATTTTCAAACTTAACAGTTCAGCCCGATTGTTTCCACCCTCTCCCAGCCCAGCCATCAATTCAAAGGAATGATTTTTGGCCATATGTAGGATAGCAACCCCCCGCCCCCCGCATACTGTATTCTGTGAAGCACCATCAAAGAACCCCTAAGGTGATGACCTATCGATTACCAGTTCAAGTATTTCCATCTGTTTCTCGACCCTGATATGTTTGGGTAGTACCAATGCAATCCCACACATCTGCCCCGCCGTTATTGCTGGAGTGCATACTTTCCCATTGAACACCACATTGTTCCTGGCCAGCCATATGCCCCAAGTGACCAGGAGCGGGAGTACCTTCATAACATCCACCTTTTCCAATCTACGCCAACGATCCCAAGCATCAAGAATTGAAGCCCCTTCCCACCGATAGTCAGGACCCAACCCCAAAAGCTTTTAGCACTCTGTCCATACCTCCACACAGTAGGTACATTTAAGTAACAAATGTACCACAGATTCCCCCTCAGCCCGGCATAAGGCACACCATCCCGGGCCAAAAAAACCCCGTTTATGAAGATTTTCCCATACCGGTACCTTGTTCTCAAGAACACACCACTAGAATAATATGCATTTAGGCAGACAATGATATTTCCAGATCTTCCTCCACCACCACTCCATCCTCTGGTCATTTCCAGCTGAACTGAGATAGATATACCCCCCCTTTGGGGTGTGTCTCCCACTAGGCGCCACATTGCATATAAGTTCATCATCCCCTTCCCGAATCTGCACCAACGATAATTTAAGTAGCCGAATATATTGATTCAGTTCAGCCTCTTCCCTCAAAGGCAGATCAAAGAAGGTAGTTGAGCGCCAACCCTAAGTCCACCTATTTTCCTGTACCCGAGAAGCGAGTTGATATAGGTAAATAACTCCGCATTGTCTGAGAGATGCCACCAACGGTTCAGATAATCTAAACCCACCATTGCATCCCAACCAAGGATCCACCCCCACCTGCACCCTCCTCCCATTACCAACCTTCTAGACAAGATTTTCCTCGATGACATCAAAGGATTTAATCACCACTTTCCATATGACTGATCCACCCCGGTGAATCTTTATTGGATTCCTGATCCAATCCAAAATAGTATCAGGAGCAATATATTTTACACACATCACCCTGGTCCACAAATTTTCAGCTTGAATCAATCGCCATCCCCCCTTTGCCGCCAATGCTTCAGCAAAAAAGAAAATGTTTTTAAGACCCCAACCCCCCAAAGATTTGGGCCTAGCGATCCTAGCCCATCTGACCCAAGGGATTATCACTGCCTCCTTATTCCCACTCCACAAAAAATGAAGACAGATCCGGCGAGCTTTCTCCATGATACTTTTAGGGATCCATGAGAGAGACATCTCATAAACTGGTATCGCTTCCAACACAGCCTTAACCAGAACCAATCTCCCTGCCCTAGACAACCTCTGATGACTCCATGTATGTAATCTTTTCTCCAATTTTTCAATCAGCCACACCCAGTCCTTCTTCAAATAATTGTTGGGTTTTAGGAAAAAACCCAGATACTTTAGACCATCTTCCAAAGTAGCCCGAATAAAAGGAAAACAGTGAGTAGCATATCCAACTTCAGCAGCATCCAAACGATGAGTTGTTAACGTAGATTTCCTTTCATTAATCTCCATGCCACTCGCATAAGAGAAAAGGGCCAAAATCTCAACAATTGTATTCAAATCATGGACAACTCTTGAGCAGAAAATAAGAACGTCATCCACAAACAATAGATGAGTGATCTGCTGATGTTGAGAAATATCAATGCCATTCAAGTTACCCCCCCTATGAGCCTCCAAGAGTAAACAGCTCAGTCCTTCAGCAACCAAAAGAAACAATAGAGGAGACAAAGGACATCCTTGCCTCAATCCTCTCTCCGCATGAAAGAAAGGTGAAGCAGCCCCATTGATCAGAACAGAGAAAGACACCGTGGTGACACAACACATTATCCACCTGACAAATGCAATCCCAAAACCCAGATGAATTAGTAACATATGAATATATGTCCAACTTACCTTTTCATAGGCTTTAGAGAGATCAATTTTCAAAATTGCCCCCTTCAGATTTCGAGTTTTCATGCTGTGTAGGCCTTCCTGAGCCACACCAATGGCCTCATGGATCTGTCGTCCTTTGAGAAACCCAAATTGTTCCGCCAAAATATGCTCAGACAATATGTCCTTCAACCTACGAGCAATAATCTTCGAGATCACCTTATAAATGCAATTACAAAGCGAGATAGGTCTGAAATCATGCAGAGTTTTCGAGTTATCCACCTTTGGAATCAGAGCTATGAAAGTCGAATTAAAAGAGGCCGGGATCCTGCCTAACAGACGAGAGTGCTCCACCACCTTTAGTATATCATCCCCCAAAATATTATATAGGTATGTAAAGAATTCAATAGTCCAGCCGTCAGGCCCAGGACTCTTGTCTTTCTAAAAACTATGAAGTGCCAATTTAAGTTCCTCTTCAATAACCTCTTCCATCAGAGAGAGATTGTCTTCCTCCCCACAAAACGAGGAAATACCTGAGCAATACGCATAATCTCCACAAGCTGTGAACCCTCCGATGCCTAAAATAAATGCTGGAAATCCTCAACCCCTAAGCCAACCATATCCTCAAAAGTTTCAATACTTCTTCCCAACCTATCCTCCAGACTCCAAATAGTATTCAGCGCTTTCCTTCCCCTGGCATAAGAGTGAAAAAAATTTGTATTTTCATCTCCACACTCAAGCCAGATAGCCCTACTTTTCAATCTCCAGGTTTCCTCCTTGTCCAAGAGGATAGTATTCCTTCTGCCCTGCAACCTGACCAAGGAATATTTTGTATCTTGATTCAAATACCCCCCTCCCTCCAAATCCATGATGTTATAAATATCCTTCTCCAGCTGCCTCAATTCGAGATCTTCTCTGCTACGCTTTTCCCCAGCCCATTTCTTAATCAAACCTTTGATCCGGGAAAAATTTCCCGCAAGCTGTAAAGACGCAGACATGCGACTGTCAGGATTATAAGGAACCCAATTTGTAAGAATCAGTTGTCAAAACGATTCATCTTTTAACCAGGTTTATTGAATTTCAAAGGAATAGGTGGTCTAACAGGGTCATTCCTATATTCCAAAAATATTGGCAGATGGTCAGAATGACCCCCACAACCCACCCATTTCCTTATGTAGTGTTGTTGATCCAACATAGATTCGTAAATCAAAAAGCAATCAAGGCGTTTAGCCACACGCCCATCCCCACACTGATTGTTATGCCAAGCAAGCTTAAGCTTAACAGGTTCAATATCTAGCCAAGTCCTCTCAATGAGCTTCTAAGAAAAGTATTCTATCAGTAAATCAGGACGGGAAAAAGGTCCCCAGACTTTTGCCTATCCCAAAGAAAAGTTTAAATCACCTCCGATTATAACCATATCTCCCCTGAACATATCCAAATTAAATATATTTTCCCAGAAGGGAATACGATTTAGATATGGGCCATAGATGTTGAAAACATCCACAGGGGTCCCCTGATCCAACCCCTGTAAATTCATCCCCAACACAGAATCCAGACCCCAAATGTTCAGAGCTTTCACCATACGAGTATTCCACCCCATGGCCAATCCCCCCGAACGACCCTGGACATCCAAGGTCACAAACTACCAGCCCAGGAACCAACTCTCCAACTTTGCTTTAATCACATCACCTACACCTAAAGTTTCTTGTAACAACATCACATTAAGGTGCTCCAAATCAACCACCCTTCACAGCGCAGGTATTTTAAGGGGACCTGCCAGACCCCAACAATTAAAGGACATGATCTTCATTTCCGCCCCCTTTTCTAGGCTTGCACAGCTCTAAGTGCTCGTTCAATAGAAAGTTGTTTTCCTTCATGAAGATCCTTCTGAGCCCTGGACTGTGCCTTTGCCAGAAAGGAAGTGCGACCTCTCCCACGAGATATAGGATGATAATCTTTCCCCAACCCCCCAGTTATAACCTTTTTCCCCGACCTAAGGAAATAACCCGAATCAGGCGTGGAGTGGAGTATGGGAGGCCCATTTTCAAACAATGCAGGGACAGGGGAAGAAGGGTTAACATCCTCAACTAAAGCAGCATAAAAAGGGGTAGAAGCAACCAAAGGAGGGGGGGAGACTACATCCTCATCAATTGCAGCAGAAGAAGGGGTAGGAGTAACCAAGGGAAGAGGAGAGATAGTTAAGTTCTTAATTTTTCCCCCATCCAATCCATCCCATAAATATTAAATATATTAGTAAACACATTTAATGACGGAGAAGGGGCAAAGGAAGAGGTACCCGCAGATAACGCCCCCACATCAGGACCAATAACAACACCAACTTCCTCAGCCAGAGCCCTCAGGATCAAAGCATCCTCCCTCATAGGAGGTATCATATTCTCCACTTCCACGAGCCCCTCATCTGGTTCAGATGACAAAGGTCCCAAAGTCGGTGACGACGTGCCTCTGCTAGATCCATTCCCACGAGAGCCCTTCTGGGAGCCACAACCATTAATCATACGTACCCCAAGTGATCAATCAACCGCCAAATGACCATAAGTGTGACATCGACGTCATCTAAAAGGGATGTTTTCGTAATCCAGCCATTGTTTGAAGAAAGTATTGCCCCAAGAGAGATGAATTTCTTCATATAGGCCCTCCCTCACATTGATGTTTACCAGAATCCACGCCACCCTCCGAAGCTTTGTAATTTTAAAGGACATATTCGCCTCAAGGAAGGTCCCCAATATATTGTCGATACTGGTGAAATGATCCTCCGACCAATACTTCCTGGGAAGACCTGGAAGGCGAACCCATATTGGAACCACATCCACCCGTTCTCGAGAAGTGTCGAAAGTCGGAGTCCACATCTTGAGCAGAACCGAACACTAATCCAAAGCTCAATTCCTCTCTAAGACCCAACTGACATGTGCCTGTTGAGAAAAATTAAGCGCAAACCACCCCCGCGTTAATCCTTCAAGTTCAGGAACCTCCCCCAGCTCATCGGCCCAACAGTCTTTAATCCAATTTTCGATGACAACCATCTAACAACTTTTCCCAATGATTTTTCCAACCATGGTGAAAGAAGCCATCTGCATAATTTGAGTCCACCTAATGTCTTCCCCGAGAGCGTATGAACATGCCGCCTTCCTCTTTTTTAATATAGCCCTTCTTCTTCTTCCAGCCCCACGACCCAAACCACCATCCCCACCCCCAGTCCGACTTACCACCGGCTCCCTCCGCCCTGGAGGAGTATGTCCATGTGAAGATTCTGCTCGTTCTTCTGAAACCCCCGCAAGAATAGAACCACACAAGCCCTGAAGATAAACATCGATAGATCCAATCCCATTCAAACCCAAAACCCCAACAGAGAAACCTTCTGTTGACGCCACCCCTCCCTCAACTCCATGTCTCGGAGTATCAGCCCCCAAGGTATGTTCATTATCCACGGCAGTAAGAACATTCTCCACCGAGAAAAAACCCTCCACCGCAACCGGAAGCAAAACAGGTTCAGCAGGCAACACAGGAGGAATATCCGAAAATAAGGAAGACAGAGAGAAAGAAACGCCCGAGTCAGAAAGCAAGGAATCTGAAAGAAACTCTCCGCCCCAAATTTTTTTGTTGCCCAAACTATAACCACCTTAGGAATATTGGAAAACACCGTCCGACACCGGATCCAGTGAGTAATCAACCAGATCATCTATCCCCATCTTACCATGGTAAAAACGACCACAGTAAAACCAAAGAATTACCTGAGGAAGTGCCCCCAACCACCGCGAATACTTTGCCCCAAAACCACCAAAGTCGCGACCGCCCAATCAAAACCCCAAACTGCCTTCACATCCACGACAAACCCCTAGACGAAAGAAAACTGCAAAAAAACGCAGCCCGAAAAAAGCCTGACACTCCACCTGCAGCGACCCAGCTCCGAGGTCATAATCAAACCCACATATCACCTGCTCACATCATCAAGGTACCCGCCCCAGCCCCTGCCATAGGGCCGTGCAGGAATAAACCCTTGCCGCCTCCCGCATCATGTTTTTTAAATATTACTTTAAGTTCCATATATATATATATATTTGTACATTAAAAATAATAAACAATGTAATATATTATTACACTCTTTAATGTTTAACATCAAAACATTCATAAGCTTTTATGTATTACAAACTTTTTCAAGTTCTAAATAATAATGTAATAAGCAAATCTTTACACTATGTTTAAAATAAGTCTTTCACAAACTTTTTACGTATAATGTAATATATTAAAGAAAAAATATTACGTGGTCTTTTTATAGGAAAAAAAGGTTAGGTAATAACGTAATATATAAAATTTTTACCAAGGCTTTTACAAAAATTTTTATTATTACAAATATATAAATATTTATTTAAATTTTAATTTCTGGTTTAAATAGCATATTTTATATTTAAACATTTATGATATAGAAAATGACTCTTGGGTACTAAAAAGGACTTTAAAAGTACCAATATTATATTTAAAGTAATATATGAGTATTTTTTCATTATTAATATATTTAATTTTAGGTTTTTGTTCACTAAAGACAAGTAGGTACATTTAAGAAGTAATGACACCTCAACCATAAGGGATGTTGTCATTCTCTAGAATATGATTGGTTCTTTTAAAGTTGATTTTGAAAGTATATATTTGTTTTGAGGCTCATTTTAGACTTCAAAATTTCGCTAACGATAGATCATTTTGACATTTTCGTGGATTGTTCTTTCCCTAATGAATCGTTAGAGAAAGTTATGAATGCAATAAAAAAAGCTCTTAACTGAGATAATGATATGAACATCCATAAAATTACATTACCATGCATAAAGGGAACCATAAATAAGCTCACAATATTTCTAAAAAGAAACAATATCATGGAAGCATTACATTATCATGCATAAAGGAAACCGCAAATAAGCTCACCATAATTCTGAAAAGAAACAATATCATGGTAGCCTTCTCCCATGCCATAACACTATGAAGGGTTTGTTCTATTCAACTAAAAATTTGTTAGATCCAATCTAGTTTTTTGCTCAAAGATTGGAATCCATCACGCTTTGCCTAGATTCAAAAGTTGGTGTTTACTTCTCTATCAAGGAATAGAATTATCTCCATGTCTTAAATAAATTCCTTGTAGTAACCAAATATCTCATGTGCTCGAGTCTTATTTACGGTTTCTTCACACACAATTTTCTCTCGGTGGCAACTTTTTTCATAGCCATATTGAGCAATGTTAACATAAACATCTGTGAAAACCATTAACCTTCGAAATCACCAATTGACAAATTATTCTTGACCATATTCAAAGTCGTCACATTATCTTCACAGCGAATGATTTGCCATCTCTGATATTGATTTTTATATGACTAGAGCATCATAGAATGTCATTCAACATGCTGGACTCAATTTTATGGTTTCTATACACATAGTTTCCACCGTCTCACAAATTATGTGTACAATCGTTGTTTTCTAACCAACATAGATCCAAATCCTAGGCTCTATCAAGCACCGAGATGGATCAAATCTTTGGAGGTGCAAACCTCTTCTTAAGTATTGCACTCAACTATTAAGTTTGGTGTGTTCAAACCAAAAGACACATCTTTTTATTTAAGGTCGACATATAATATTTTTATTATTAATATTTAATACTATTTATGGCTGACATATAATATTTTTTATTATTTTTTATTTTGTTAGGAAAGAACATTACAACATCTCCTCTATACATGGTTTTAAAACCATGTGCAAGGCCCTCCTAAAACCATGGGTTGTTTAGGAGGACTTGCACATGGTCTTAAAACTATTTGCAACGACCTCCTAAACCATGTACAATAAAACCATGGGTTGTTTAGGAGGCCTTGCACATGGTTTTAAAACCATTTGCAAGGCCCTCCTAAACGATGTACAATAAAACCATGGGTTGTTTAGGAGGCCTTGCACATAGTTTTAAAACAATGTGCACGACCAACATTTTTTTTGCGAATAATTCAATCTTTTTATTTTTTATTATTTTGTGAAGTAGGAACATTTTTTTTTGGCCCGATAATTAAATTTTTTATTTTTGTTTTGTTTTTCTGACCGACATCTACCCCATATCAGGTTATTTTTGTGGCCAACATTTATTTTGGAGGATAATTAAACATTTTATTTTTTATGGCCGACATTTACATGAGTAACGTTACATAACGTTACAAGATCTCCCCCATACCGGGTTGTAGAGCACCTCTCGGCACAATGAACAGGGAGAGCACAAAACAACTTTCAACAGAGAGGAAATTCAAATATTTGTAAGCACGTGAAACACCTTCTTTTTTTTCAGTGAAGAAAAAATACAACTTTTTATTAAGAGTTGTTTCTGAAGGGCTTAAAAACCTTCCTTACAATCACACAGCAACATCGGATCAAAGAAAGAAACAAAAGACATACGCAAAAATCTCGTGGAGCTAAAACAATGGGAAACATGTAAAACCGGCTGAGACCAATGGAGAATGGACCGATTGGGCCATAGAATGATCAACCGTCCCAAATCTCATGGATCATAAACAATGGACAACATGAAAAACTTGCGAAAACAATGGAGAACGGACCGGTTGGGCCATAGAAAGATCGACTGACCTTGCAAGAGCCAAAGATGAATCCTTCACAGCGACTGGAAATAAATCCGACTATGTCAGCAACCCAACAATCCGGCATCTGATCAAATCATTTAGAGAAACATATCGTTTCACTGTGTTGACAAAAATCATTCAGGAAATAAGGCAGATGAATTATATTGTCCATCTCTCCCAATGTGATTTTTGAAAGAGAATCAACATCAACATTGAGCTCACAGTAGATGTGGAAGCAGGAACAGCAGGAGAGCTCACTCATCAACCTCTTGGAATCCTTCATCCAACGAGATAATTCCAACGATAGAACCTAAGCTTTGTCAAGAGCCCAATTGATAATTATTTGGGAGTCACCGGCAACAAAAAGATCCTTCAGACCCCGCCATTTAGCCACATAAAGACCACTCCAAAGCCCGATAATTTCAACTCTGGTGTTTGTGCCCCTACCAGTGTTAAGCCAACCTTTAATCTCCTCTCCCCCAGCCAATTTTAAGACAAAACCAGCACCACAAAGACCTAGAGCTGAAGCAGCATCAAAGAGCATCAAAGGACGCTTGGACAAGAGGGCAGGGGGGAGAAATCTCTAGAAATTTTAGCAGGAAACACTCTATGCCACTCAAAAACCGAGGACATTATCTTGGCATAAGTAATCTCTAGACTTTGCAGCGAATTTGAAAATAGAGAGGCGTTCCTAGCCTTCCAGATTTCCCACAAAGTAAAAAAAGGAAGGAATTCATATGCGAATTTCCTGTGTTTCCAGTCAAGAAGATTTTGACTTACTGAATCCTTCTTCCACCTAAAATTGATGTTCAAACCACTTTAAATCATAATCCAGAGATTAACAAAATATGCACACTCACTGAATAAGTGAATAATTCCATCATTGTTCAAGAGGCAAAGCAAACAACGGCTCGGCCCCTCATACCCCCTCTTCTGCAACGATTCCCAGGTTAAAATTTTATCCATGAAGACCAACCACATAAAAAGCTTAATTTTTACAGGCAACTTACCATTCCACAGCCAACGAGTCCACCACTCAGAAAAATCTGGTTCATGTAGAGAAATGATGGATCGATAGGCTAGTTTAGCAGTCACATTGCCATCTCTTTGATTGTAATCCCAAACCAACTTATTAGCAGAATTAGAACAGGTGATATTTCCATGGTTCAGAGAACAGATGAACCGTTCCCATTCATCCGCCAGGTTACCAGATAAACCCAATGCCTTGGAATCTTCCCAATACTTATGCCGAGATTCTTTCTGGACATCCTTCAAAACATACAAATCGATCCTGTGTAATTTTGCCACCAATTCATGAGAAAGAGTGTCATGACCCTTCAATCCACAAATAGGGTCGATACCTAGCTTAATTTGAATACCACGGCCTACCTGCCAACTCAGATCATTAGCGATATAAGGAAAAGTTATGGCCAAGCTTCTCCAGATAATTGAAGCTCCCCCTTTTACCTTAGATCCTTCTCTAATCCAATAAATAGAATCCAGCCCCCTGAAGTATTTTTCCTTTATCAAGGAGCCCCATAAACCATTTCCATGCATACATCTCCGCAAATATTTAGCACACAAAGCAGCATTAAAATGACTCAGATTCTTTAGGCCCCATCCACCCCTATCACGGGGAATAGATAGTTTGTCCCAAGACGCCAAGTGAAATTTATCACCCTCAGAAGAGCCCAACCATAAAAAATAGAATATTTCCGCTCTCAATCTAGACCGAACCAAGGCTGGAAGAGTGAAGAGAGACATCCAGTAGATAGGGATCCCCTGTAACACCGACTCACACAAAACCAGTCTACCTCCTAGGGATAAATGACGGAAAGTCCAGCTATGACTAGATTGAGGAATTCGTCTTCACATGGTGGAGAGTGGTTTGTAGTTAATGAATTGCCCATGCACTAACTCTCCTCTACAAGTCGAAAGGAGTCAATGAAGGTGGCATATGTAAACTAACAGAGGCATTAACAAAGGAGACAAAAGTGACCTCCTAAAAATGTGTGTAAAAAAGAAAGTCACTAAAAAGTCAAATTCGTCTAACAAGTAGACTACTCCTATAATAAATAACAAAATTAACAAATAAAAAACACAATATATAGTTTTGAGGGTTAGTTCATGTGGTCACTATCGAGACATGAGATATTTCCCCAGATATAGGGGAGGTCACAGGTTTGGCCTTCACGACAAGGCGCTTGAAACTTAAACATCGTCAGCTTTACACTAGGTACCATCCATGAAATGAAAAAAAGTACAACAAAAAAACACAACATATCTCTTTCCAAATTATATAAATACTAAAACTAGCTATAGATTTTGACTATTTTAAAATAAAAATGAAACTTAAATTTAGATAAAAGATTATAAAAAATTATGAATACACATCATTTTTGGAATAAGGTATGCATCTCTCATGTATAAAGAATTTGATATCATAACATTTTTATTTAATTTAAATTATAAAGTAATTTATTTTTATAATTGAAAATAGTTTTTTGAAGTTGAATTTAGTTTTTTTTTCAAATATTATTTTTTATTAAAATTCATTTGCATCTATCATAATTAAATTTGGAAATTTAAAATTGATGAATTATGATTTGTAAATCTATCCTTTTTAGCATTCCAATTTTTTAAATATAAAAAGTAACTTTACTTTAAACATCAAACTTAAATAATCAATGAAAAACTTTTACCAATTTAATTAGCTTCAAACATCAAAATTAAATCATTAATAAAAAACTCTAAAAATATATATTTTTAAACATCAAACCTAAATCATTAATGAAAAACTCACTAATTTATCTTTAGCTTTGAACATTAATTTCCTATTGCGCCATGACATAGTACCTCGTTCACCCACTTAATCTAGATTTTTAGAAGTTAGCTTTATTTCATATTCATGGTATCTATTATCGACACTAAACTGTTGGATTTATATTTTTATAACATATTTCTGTTTATACTCCACATTTGGAAGAACATTTCATTTATTATCAAAATCAACTATTAAAGAAAAGAACAAATATAGTATAGAGAACCAAATTTCAAAAAGGGAGATAACAAATGTTGTACCGTTTATGCTTCATATTTGGAAGAACATTTTTTTATTAAAGAAAAAAACTAGGATGGTATATATATAATGAAAAATGAAAAAATATATAAAATCAATCATTAATATTTTTATTTAATTGATATTATTTCAATTAAGATTTATTAAAAGATAATTATAATTAATTGATATTATTTCAATTAAGATTTATTAAAAGATAATTATAATTTAAATTTAAATTTATGTAAATATTTTTTATTAAAATTATTAAATAATTCAGCATTGTTATTGTTTACCATTTATATATTTTATAATGTGAGATTATTATTTCAATTTTATTTTTATTTTCCTAGTCCCTTAAAAAATAGGTAAATGAGAATTTTATTCTTCTTTCTACATAATTTTTTTTTTTTATGAAAAACCATTTTGAAATTTTAAAAAATATGTTTTTTTTACTAAAAAAAGATCATAGCTTCTAATTTTATTGAAAACTTTGAACTATATTATCCATTTGGCATTAAATGCTTTACATAGATAAGTTACTTGATATCATATGATAATTAATGCTTTCACGCATCAAAATTACTAATAGTTTTATGTTGTGTATGATTCAACTAATGAGATCAGATAAGAGGATATTAGGATGGCAAAAGTTTATATAGCCCATAGAGTATGATTGCATGGGGGAAGATTACATAAAGAAAGGGCCCGGGTCTAACTATGTGATAATGGCGTTGTCGACTTCCCATAATTTCCACGTATCTGGAGGCAGATGAATTCTCAATTTAGATAAGGAATCGACCTGTTGATTCCTTTCTTTGTAAATGCGGTTGATGGTGAAATCTTCAAATGACCGAGCAACCTAAGGATATCATCATAAACAGGCCTCATGTAAATGTTGTAGGGTGGTCTTCTATGATTGAGCCATTCAATAATAAGAAGAGAGCAGCAAATTTTTGAAGATTTGTAAACTCCTTTATATGGCTAGTCGAAAGATAATCAATTTAAAAAAGGTGTTGTTGAGATTCGAAGAGTGACTTTTACATTAAAAAATCACCTTTCTCAACCATAGTTACTCACAATTCTCGATATTAGAGGACAACCAATGTATCAAACACGAAAAGCTCATTGTCGAGCTCTATGTTTTCATGTGAAAGGGTTCATATTTTGATCTCATGATATTATACTAGACCAATATGTTTAGTAAATATTAGGGTTTTGATCATCGTTTGGATTTGGTTTGTTTATGCATTGATAATGAGCTAGCATGATTAATTTATATTATGGTCTTGGTCATTGGGCTTTGGCTTGTATATGCAGATAATGAGCTAGTATGTTTAATTTATATTAGGGTCTTGATCATTGGGCTTGGGCTTGTATATGTCTAGAAATGGGGCGGTGATGGGTGTTTGCTTCCTCCATGCCATATTTTGCATTAACTGATTTCACCCACTCCCACACTCTTGGTCGTCTTCTTTGTTGGCTTTGATCATGTTTTTCATTGTTACAAAGGTGTTGGGAGCATGGCGGCTTGCAAGTTTTATGCATGCCTCTCTCTATATATGGAGGTGGCTAAGATTTCTTATGTGTTTTGGTTAGTTACTTGAATGGTGTTCTCTTTTGGGTTGTTACCATAGCTACTAGTGGTTGTTCATTGTTTTCAGTGACTTGTTGTTTATGCACCTTTGAGTTTATACCTAAATGTGCACTCCTCAATTGTTTTGTTGTTCATGTGCATGTTAGTTTGTACGTAAGTGCTCCTGTTGTGGGATGGTTGTTGGGTTCATTAGTTTTGTATGGTGTTGGTTTATAAATATCATGCAACAAGTACATAGGATGGTGATGAAGGAGGGTGTTGTCTAGTGGTAGTTGGGTTACCTTAGTCTATATCTTTGGAAGATGTTGGTTCTTGTGTGGTTGTGCAAATTTATAAGAGGTTGTTATGATAAAGGTTGTGTTGACCCTAATGCCACTTGTTGTTCATTGTTAGCATCTCTTGTTGTTTTGGATTGGTGAAGGAGGGTGTTGGATCTTTTTGGGAAAGATGTAGTGAGTGGATGCAAGTGGTTTCATAGTGTTCTTTTGCGTGATTGTGGTCCATTTATTTTCCTTTGTGTTTGACTGCTCGCGTACTATGCCTCCAAATAATTTCATTCACAACTAGTGAGGGTGCATTATTATCAACGTCAATGTGAGTGTGCTTCTAGTGATTTCTAAAGTTACTTGCAAATGGTGTAATTTATCATGGTTTGTTTGTTCAAAGAAGTCAATTTGTGTTAGCTGAGGGTTCTATTATTCCTCTCTTGACAGACTGTAGACACAACCACATACATGTTGGTATTTATGATATTATTCCTAGATGGTGATGTGATTTGATTTCCCTTGTTCATTTTCATAATACTGGACATTGGGCTTGCAGTGTCTCATCTTGATTTCACATTGTAACTGGCCATGTTAGTCTAAATGTCAGTGCTATATTTTGCAAGTGAAATGGAATTTCATTTTTATTCAAATGTGATATACATTTGGAAACAAGTGTTTCATAGAGATATGTCATTTGTTTATGTACTTTATCTTGTGTGCTAGGTGTAGTTGTTTAGAAGCAACGTTGATGGGAGTGCTCAGATAGCTTGTCGAAGCGATTGTTGTATTGAACCATTCATTTTAAAAATGTTATTGTTTAAAACCTCCAAATATTTTTGGCAACTTCATATGCATTTTTGAAATAGGTGTTTCCTACTTCCTCTCTTTTGGGATTTTTCTTTGTTCAATTGAAGATGTTTGTTCTTGTCATTATGGTTAGAGAATCACAAAATCCTTTGCATTTTATTTTTTTCCTTCTATCATTTATATTATCTATTGTCTGCATAGTTGTAAGAATTCTTGTGGATCTTGATTTGAAAGAAGGTTTGGTTGAGTCAATTGTGAATAAGGGTGTTGGCATGAAGCATTGCTAGGTGCTATATTATCAATGAGTTCCCATTCAATGCAGCAGGTGCCATGCATACATGCACTTGGATACTTATTTCTTGCTTCCTCGTTGGTGCCGAAATTGGGTAAAGAAACTCCAAGCCAATGAGGTGGCAATCTATAAAGATTTGGACTACTGGGTTGTTGGTTATTTTTTAGTACGAACGAGAGATATCATGTTGAGGTGTATCATTTACTGTTAAATAAATTTAGGATGTATAGGAAATTAATGCAATTATTGATGTTGTTATATGTGTGTGTGTGTTGGCATATATATATATATGTGTGTGTGTGTGTGTGTGTTACCATCTTATAATATATGTCCCAAACATAAAATAGAAACTCCTAAAATGTAGTTTTTCTTTTGCCATTTTGTAGTTAAAATATGTGGTTGGTATGCGTCCCACCTAATACTGTTATTTTCACATTTCTTCATTTTCTATTGTCACTCAAGTTTTCGGGATTTCTGAATTCATTTGAAGCCTTGAAAAGATAATTGTTTACTAGATCCATAGGAAGTCATAATCTTCTTGGTAGAAATCCAAGAGAGGTAAAAAAAACGTGTTTGAAGTAACTTTATCCTATGTATATTTGTAGTGGACAATGGTATGTATATTTGTAGTGGACAATGGTTGGCTCATTTTTATTGTATATTCACTGGACAAGTACATGGCTATGGAGAATTAACAAGGCACATATTAAATACAAATAATGTATAACTTATTAATTATTTATGATGTACACGAAATTATTATTAGTGTTGCTTTATATGTTAGGATGTATATGGTTGAATATATATAATTATGATTTGTAATGAATTCATAGATGAAAATCTGATCTATCTATTTTAGAAATTCAATATCTCAAGACCCTAAAATTGTGACAACTTGACAATGGAAAATGTGTTGGGATTTGAACTACCCACTCAGTAGCCCAACTAGAAGTTGGGCACTCTTCTTTGACGATGATGGGAAACTCCAAACGAGAGGAGCTTCCTAAAGCAAATTGGTTTCTAGCTCAAAATTGTGCACAAGATTGACACGGTATACAACAATAGGTACCTATGCTACAAAGTTGCTTGATCCCAAAGCAATCAATAATATACCCAAGAGTTCATAGAAAATTGACATGCTTGATCGTATTTTAGTGGATTGAATCCATTATTTCTGACTCAGAATTCCATTCAATGTTAATTGAAATAAACAAAAGTAAAATCTAGGAGTTGAGGAATGATGTTAGATATATTTCCAATGAATACTAGTAATTGTGATTTAACACCAATAAATTGTGTATATTATAGTAAATCGTGACTTAGTTACCACTAAATTGTGTATATTATGGTAAAATATTGAATTTGAATCGTTTTATGTATAATGAGCTCAGTGGAAAAATACAACAGTGAATGGTTATGATTCCTAACAAATTGGTTATTTCAGCTACAAGTTCACCCACTAAGAATAAATCAAATCTCAATTATAATAGAGTATTAAGGCTCAAGCGTGTAGTTGGTTATTTCAGCTACAAGTTTAAGCATAACTAACCAAATTTCAATTATGGAAGAAAAAAATAGAAAACTATTATTATAGATTCCATCTAGCTTTTGAAATTATTAATGCACAACTCTTGGACTAAGTTTATGAGTGAAACTTACAACTTCTAATAGTGCTCTTAATTGTATGGCTCATAATGTTATCCAAGGGTACCTTTCGAGTCTTTATCCGACAACCCCAGTCACAATTGTAGATGTTTTGCTTGATGACAAGGGTTGACATGCAATCTGGGTATCTGTTTGCACCACCACTCCACCAATACCTCCGTCAAATTAGTTTCTAACACTAGTTGATTGTTGGTTGTAAACTTGCAAGGGAGGAGGAGTGACTACCTAAATCTTTTGAGGAGATGCGTATAAATAAATTCTTTAAATTTTGGGATCGATAGTGTGGGTAACAAGAGACATCCAAGAAATAAAATGCAAGCAACCACTCCTAAATATTTTTGGATCTAAGTAGTGATAGCGATAAGTTAATTACATCTAGCTCAGGGTCAAATGAAATTAGGAACATAAGTGGTAAGGGTAACTGACACTAATAAGGATTTAAGAATATCAATATATACTATGTGTATACGTTTTTCTACATCAGTCTTGCAAAAGACGGATAAACCATAAATGTACTCATTACTTATGTTGAACATATATAAATTTAACAGTTGTTGCTGGGTTGGATTTATTTATTCAGGTTGGATTTTTGAGGTATTAATGGGTAACACGGGTTATAAATGAGTGAATTTGAACGAGAGTGATGATGGATGAATGATATAGGAGATTGGAGAATGCTTGATATTGGAATTAAGACCAAGACTATGATGCATGATCCACTTGGCACCATGATCCATCATCCATGCTCCACCTAGTAAATGGCTAAATCCCCATACTATATTAAAATAAACCAAATTAGTGACATCAAAATTATTGCAACATAACATCTCGCTTACAAAAGCTCAAAGCTTATCATAATCCCTAATGCCCCTACCACATGTAATCATCAAAAATTCATCTTATTTTGATTTGCTCATTAATAAAAACTAATAGCCAAATCAAAACAAGATGTATTTTAATTTTGAAAAATAATAATATCAAAAAGAAGTCTTATTTTGATTTGTTCATTAATGAAGACTAATGGACAAATCAAAACAAGATGTATTTGGATTTTGAAAATTAATAATGTAACGGATAGAAAAAATAAGAGAGCGATAAGCACCCCACAACACAGCAATTAATGCTGCGGCTGTGGAGCACAGCAACCGTTGGATCAACAATGGAATCAAATCCCACGATTGTTGTGCCCCACAGCCGCAGCATTAATTGCTGCGCTGCCAGGTGCTTATTACTCTCCAAAAAATTACCCTATCACAAGCATTTTTCCCATCAAATTCCAACCCTCGGCCCACCCCAATCTTAATCCAGTACCAGTCCCATCGAGCTTCAATCATTCGTCACACCAGACAGAAAATAGCCCTTTTCTAAATGCCACCTAGCTACATGTCCCGTCTTGAGTTAAGAATATCTTGCTACATGTCCGGCCATGATTTAACCATATCTTTCAGCACCAAATGATACGTCGCCACCGGATACCAACGAAGCTTCCTCAATTCACCAAACTTTTGAGGTGACGAATCACGACCCGTTTATGCTGGTCCCTATTTTAAAACCGGTGACACCTGTCCATACAAGGACCAATCCCGTGTCAGGTCGGCCGACAACACCTACTCTAGCGTCAATGACGTGACGCACAGGCGTGGTGCTTACACGTGTAGACTCTGTCAGCATGCCAAAATGAAATAACTGACGGCGACTCTAAACTGTCGTCCAGGCAAATCTGTTTCTTCGACTCTACTGAATCCCGTACACAACAGTGCGCTGCCACTTGCCCATGGGACTACCCTACACGTGTTAAGCCTAAAATAAATAACCTGTGCTATGCAGATGGGATTATAGACTCATTGTCTATATAACGCCACCTTATGTATCAGAAGACGCAGATTCAGATGTGAATTTTGCGCGTATATGGCATGGAGTTTAGGATGAAAGTAATTGAATCTGCGCAGTCTGTGGACGAGTTCAGGCCCATCAAAGCTTTGGGCCATGGCGACATGGGGACCGTGTATCTGGCAAAGCATATGACCAGCGGGAAGCCTGTGGCTATGAAGGTGATGAACAAGGAGCTTATGGAGAAGAAGAGGAGCTACAAGAGGGCGTGGATGGAGAAGGAGATTTTGCAGAAGCTGGACCATCCCTTTTTGCCCAGGCTATTCACAAAATTTGAGTCGAGAAACCATACTTTCCTTCTTATGAGCTACTGCCCCGGAGGGGACCTCAATACACTCAGGCAGAGGCAGAAGGACAGGATGTTCTCAGAGTCTGCTGCCAGGTATTGCTTATTTATCTGTCAGTGCTTTTAATGCTTTTTGTTCTTTGATTGAATAAATGAATGATTTTAATAACGTTCAAGAGGCTGAGCAGCCTAATGGACCAAAAAATCACAGCCTAATGGACAAAAAATCACAGCCCTAACTCCTGTATATACTTTTTTCCATATCCGATCTTCTGCTGTAAATCTTGATTAAAAAAAGATGGTTTATGTTATCTGCCTTTTAAATTAAGCTGTCTTCATATTGAATGCTTGGATATCCTGGTAGACTGCACATTCCATTCTATAATGAAGTGCCACTCTGTCTCTACCACACCTTTATTGCATAATATGCAAGTTGTCTCTTCCCACACTTCCTTAGTTAGAGTCCAACTAATAGCTTTGCTTTTCGTTGCATAGCTGCCCCTAAATATGTTTTCTCAGTTAGGGTCCAACTAATAGCTTTGTTTTTCCTTTGATAGCTGCCCCTAAATATGTTTTCTCACGGTGTCTATTTTTACGCCCATTGTGATTGGTCCAGTTGTGATCTGTCCAGGTGGCAATCCTGAATTTTTCAGTCACTAAAATTTGTATTTCTTTCTTGGTGTTAGGACAGTGTTAGGACAGTCATGTAGCTTGATATTCCACTTGCTTAGCCATTTTTTGTTTTGCTTCATCCAATGTTTCTTTCTACAGCCTAACTCCTCCTCCATAGTTCCCTTGAGCCAGCATTGATTATCCATGTTTTCAACCATCTTTATATAGCATATTAGCTTGGTTATAGCTTTTGCCTCTCGCGGGAAAGCACTTGCTTCAGTAAAGTAAAAGTATTTCATACAGTACTGCACTTTGAGATTGCTAGTAATTAGTTGCTTCTGAATTCTTTCTAGTTGTCTCTCTCTTCAAGTTGACATGCTGCTTCCCACTGCCCAGACTTCACCCCAAGCAATATTTAGCATGCTGCAGAACATTTAATGCAAATGCAGCAGGCTGGATGACCGTTGGATCTGGAGCTGCTCAAGATCCTCCAGATCCAACGGTCATCAAGCCTGCTTCAGCGGCAGTAAATGCAGCCATAAAGGACAACCAGTGTGACTAGCAAACCAAAAAAGATCTTTTTGGTTTTCCAATCTCAAAGTTCTGCTATTTTGATTGCTTTTTTTATTTAATGGGGTCTCTGTGATTCGAACGTGGGTACGTCGGCGGGTTTTGTCTGTGGGAGTGATTTGAACTTTGGGTTTTTGAGCTTATCAAAGCGGCAAACTTAAGCACCAGATAGTCAACCCAGTATTTATGGGGGGAGAATCTCATATGTTGTAAGGTTTCAAGTAGAAAACCTAATAGGGTTTCATTTTAGGGCCTGCATTAATGGAAGTCTATCTAGCGCCTAAGCTTTAACTTATCGAAGTTGCTTTTCATGACAAAACTAATGATATCAAACCTGTTATATCAAGGTTCCATTCTAGGGCTACATTAATGGCAGCTCTATTTAGCGCGTTTAAGCTGAACAAATTTAACCTGGGTATTGAATCCTTTTTTCCGTGACAACCATTAAGCTTGAGCGTCATCAAGCTTGGAGTGAGTTTAAAGTGACTTTAGTATTGGACACCACTCAAACTCGACCTTTTTGGTTGAACCCTCTTTCCCAGAACATAAGGTTCCCCAAGATGTTTTGTTTTTAAATTTCGGCGCTTTTCGCGACATAAGGTTCCCATGATTGTTATTTTTTTTTCAACTTTCAGCGATCTGGATGGTCCATTTTTATCTACCTAAATTTGAAAAGAATTTCCAACTGTGTTTGTCCATTCATTTATTATTTATTCCATTAAGTTTGGATTTGAAGTAACTTAATATGGCCAATCTATATTTTTTATAATTTCACTTCGATGGGCTTATCTCATTTTTTTTTTCTAGATTTCAGCCCTTTGTGTCCTTTTAAAGCGTTTTTAAAATGTGCCAAAACCTAAATGAGCTAACAATCTATCTTTCTACAAAATTCCTTCCAAACTTCCAGTGAAATTCCACTGGAAAATATTGGATTTGAAATGTGCCAAAACCTAAATGAGCTAACAATCTATCTTTCTACAAAATTCCTTCCAAACTTCCAGTGAAATTCCACTGGAAAAGATTGGATTTGAAGTAACTTAATATGACCAGTCTATATTTTTTATAATTTCAGTTCGATAGGCTCATCTCATTTTTTTTTCTAGATTTGAGCCATTTGTGTTAAAGAGTTCTTAAAATGTGCCAAGACCTAAATGAGCTAACAATCTATCTTTCTACAAAATTCCTTCCAAACTTCCTCTGAAATTCCACTGGAAAGGGGTGACTTAGTTCATTAAGTTTTTGCTCAGCTATGCTGATAGGACAATAATGAGTACTGGTTCTTTTGCTCATACTCTCATGATTGGTTCAGAGGAAGTGACCATATATTTATTATGGTCATAATTCATAACGTATTCCATGTGCAGGTTCTATGCAGCAGAAGTTGTCCTTGCATTAGAGTATTTGCACCAGCATGGAATTTTGTACAGAGACTTGAAACCTGAAAACATACTGGTTCAAGCAGATGGGCATATTATGATTACTGATTTCGATCTCTCGCTTATCATCAACAATCCACAGGAGCCTAAAACAAAAGACTCTTGCAGGAATGAAAATGGCTGTCAGAAGACGAGCAAATCACTCTTGGCGAAGTTGAATCCTGGGCATGTTGGAGCCAAAGGTTGCATGAATTCGAGCCCTATAATAATTCCGAAACAAGGGGACAGTGCCAGGGAGACTGGTTATTATCATTTGGATGGAAGAAAGGAATCAGTTTACGAGCATTCTCATTCATTTGTAGGCACAGAAGAATATGTTGCCCCAGAAATATTGTGGGGCAAGGGCCATGGCACTGCAGTGGATTGGTGGGCTTTTGGCATATTTCTCTATGAGATGGTGTATGGGAAGACCCCTTTCAAGGGGTCTACCAGGAAAGAAACATTTTATAACATATTATGCAAGGAGCCACCAGAGCTCTCAGAGCCTTGGAGCCCTTTGAAAGACTTACTCCGACGCTTATTGGTGAAGGAGCCCACTCTTAGATTGGGGTTCATCTCTGATGCGCAGGAGATTAGGAATCATGAATTCTTTGAGGGTGTTAGATGGGATGAATTGGAATATGTGTCTAGGCCTCCCTTTGTTCCACCTCCTTTTGGTTTTGAGCATTCACACATTGTATTGGATGATAATGAACAGTATGATAATGTACATACAAAAGAAATGTATGAGAATTTTTAATTTTTTTTCAAATAATTTGTTTAGTGACGAATGCTTGGAGAGAGATTCACGAGGGAAGGTGCCTTTGATTGAATGAATGTATATATTGGGGAAGAAGAGATTGATGTTAGGAAGTTATAATTTATTTTCTTTATTCCAAGAGATTAACGAGAGACGGTGCCTTTGATTGAATGGATGTATATATTGGGGAAGAAGAGATTAGTATGAGTGTCTCAAACTTATTGTAGAAACGTAATGAACGTGTCTTATTGTCTTATTTCTAAGCTTTTGCATCAATTCCTCAACTTTATTACATTAAA
This sequence comes from Pseudotsuga menziesii, assembly GCA_001517045.1. NCBI lineage: Eukaryota > Viridiplantae > Streptophyta > Pinopsida > Pinales > Pinaceae > Pseudotsuga > Pseudotsuga menziesii. The sequence continues at coordinate 214,029 of LPNX010453789.1, forward strand.
GCCCAAAGACCTGTATAACAAAATTGATACGTGGTAGTTTCAACCGTACGAAATATTCGAGACGTGGTAGTTTCAACCCTACGAAATAGTATACATGTATTAACACTTATTTCCAATAATCTTCCAACAGGCTTTGGTGTTTTGCTTTTTCTTTTCTAAACAAGTATGAATTACATATGACCTGATTGATACGTGGTAGTTTCAACCCTACGAAATAGTAACATGTATTAACACTTGTTTCCAATAATCTTCCAACAGGCTTTAGTGTTTTACCTTTTCTTTTCTAAACAATTATGAATTACATATGACCTGATTTACTGCGTTGCTAGCACATCCTCATGTCCTTGTACTTATGTCATGGAGGAAAATATTAGCACATCCTCGTGTCCTTGTCCTTATGTCATGGAGGAAAATATGATCCTTCTCCTCATGTCATGGAGGAAAATATAATGATGCTCGATGTAGATTCTCTATTCTCTATATGCTATACATGTGATATTTTGATATTATTTTTTGCATTTTATTAGTGTAAACCATAAAAAGTAAACAATATATCCCAGAAAAGTTAGTGGTGTGTAGAGATAGTGTTATAGCATAAAGTACAACATTGCATGTCATCACACTTTCTATCATATCTTTCAATACACAGGATTACTTATTTATACTTGAATCTCTAGAACCAGTGCCTTCGAATAAATTGATTTTAATCATCCAAATTGATCTCAAATGGAAAGACAAACTTGTTAATTTAGGCTATTTGTGCATTGGCGAGTTAGTTTGTAGTGCCCAATTGGTTGTCATTTATTTAGTGTACCAATCCAAATACACCTTAGTCAAGTCATAGATTCCAACACTTCTTTCCAAAGGCGCAATGATTTTTAAGAAAATAATACTTTTAGGACAATATTTGATAATATGGTAAATGATATAAATGCTTCTAAATTTAAGTTTAAATTATTTGTGTTTCATGATGTGTGTGTGTGAGCGAGAGAGAGAGAGTGTTTGTGTCTATCGTTCCTATCATATCGTATTTGAATTCTCTAAAAATATTTTGTATCTATTTCCCCATTTACTTGGCCATTCTTGTATTTGTTTCATTGCAATCAACATCATTGTTACTCTAAAGGATTTCCTATTCTTTTCTTATTATCATTGTTGCTCTTCAGAGTTTTTCCCAATATCATTGGCAATCCTTTCTAAAGGGTTTTCCCCAAACATCTTTAGTGATCATTTCATAGCGAGTTTGTAGTATGTTGAGAAGCAACGAGTGCTTCTTGCTTCATGTTGTTGGAGAGCAGGGACCTCTTTTGTGAATGCCTTGAAGATTGTCCTATTCAAGGTGAAGGTGAATATTTTGTTATGTTCAGGAGTAAACCAATTTTTCCATCAAGCTTACTCTCCATAATCTAATACACATTTTCCATTGTAATAAGTTATCATTTTCTATACATCCATTATTTTTATAATAATCTTCTCTCGATATAAAACCAGAAGGATTTACACTATATACACCATAAACTTGATCCATAAGTCTTATGTTCACCCAGTGTCAATCTAGGGCTCTTAATATTGTATCATTTTAATTATTCCATGCCAGGCCTGGATTATACTTTTCATTTGCAACTCAGTGTGCTTTAACTTAGCATTAGTTTCATTTTATGTTAGATTTTTTTATGAAGTTTTCCAATCTTTATAAAATACAATTTATTAAATTGATTTTTTAATTAAAGAGATTTAAAAAAAAAAAATCTTACTCCATTTTCTCTTTAGTGAAAGAGATTATCTGTAAGACAAATTTTTTTTGAAAGTATAACCTAGATTCCAAAAAACTAAAGCTAAAAACATTTAATATGGAGTTTTTTTTAAAGTGCCATGTAGCAACATTCACGTCATTGTTAACTTTTGTATGCTAAAAAATATAAATTGTCAATCACTCTTCATATGTTTTTATATTTTTATTTTAATGTTTATATAAAAACAAATACTTAATGGATGTGACAATTTTTATAAATTTTTTATGTCCTTAAGATTTTTGTTTGCTTTCTCATTTTTTACTTTCAACTTACAACTTATTTACTTTCTCAATTTTGTCTTTGGAATTAACTAGCCACTTTGTAACTTTTTTATTTGTCTTCAAAAAAATCCATCCAATCTTTGATTTGTTTCTACACATCCTTGGAAACTACCTTCAAATGAAAATTGTAAATACTCTTCTAGTATCACTAGAAGGAAAAGACCCTCTAGTGGAAGTCTTAGTGGATGCTCTTATAAAAAGAGCCCAAATATCTACTTATAACGAAGGCGAGTGGGAAGAATTTATAGCAAAAAAAATATTTGATGCCTTTATACGAACAAAACACATCGATGCGGACATAAATCATGTGGCACCATGATCTAAAACACCGTCAATCGAAAAAAAATCTTGTATAAATTTACAATCAGTGCGTTTAACTTACTTGAGTGCACCAGTGCACAATAGATTTGAAAGCATAGTAGTAGGGTAAACGAAAAACCTGGACATACTTTTAAATATTTTATATTCAACAGTGGTGCATTTACCTAAAGTAAACGAACTGATGCGCTTTGGTATATACAAACCGATATAGGGTTTAAAAAAAGGGACGAAAAATATTTCATTTCTTTTTAATCATCAGTGGTGTGTTTGTATTTTGCCACCGCAAAGGTGCATAACATAAAGTACCGCACCAAATTAAGGTTAAAAACCGAACAGAAAAAAAATGTTTTTTTGTAATTTTATATTTGACACCAGTGCATTTGTTTTTCGAAAATGCATTGGTGTGTCCATATTAGAGGGCACCAAATTGGATAATTTTTATTTTTATTTTTCATTTTCAGTGCAGTCATTATAAATCATCGCATTACTGCCCATTATGGTTTCAAGCACATTGGAACTGGGTAGAAAAAATATCGAATGAAAAAAACATTTTTATCACCTACAATGCATTAACAATCTAAGCGTCAATTTCATACTTTCCTTGTTTAGATGCCCTACCATCAATGCTCAACGTGGTGGAATTACTCTATTTTGTTGCTTGCTGAGTGGATTTTGAATTTGGTCAAACGGTGGGAAAAATTTTAAATTTGGTGTGCATCGCAACCATGCATCCCTGATGAGTAAGTGACTAGATAAACTCTTTGTTACCTCTTAATTTAAATTTTTAGTAGATAGAAAATTAAAATAGAGTTTTTTTTCTTCACAAAAACGGTTATATTAATTTAGAAGGTTCAGCTAAAAGGCGTTGATCAAGAGTACAATAAACCAATCAATCTCCCCTTCCTTAGACAGAATTTAGGGTGGGATTTCCAGCTTAATCATTGAGTTAACTTTGATTTCAAAGCACTCTAAGTTTATAAAATTATTAGCTGCTTTGTCCGCCTGCTTATTAAGTTCCCTGAGAACATGGTAGAATTCGATCTTCCTGAACCTGTTAACCGTATCTCTAATTCTTTTAAGCAGCCTTTCCATCCGCTCATTTTTGCCCCTTCTTCCACCTCTCATTGCTTGGATAATTAGCCTCGAGTCTCCTATAACCACAACTTCGCCCGCTCCTACCTTTTGCACCTGCTTAAGGCCTTGCCAGAGCCCATATGCTTCAGCGATATTATTTGTCTCGTGTCCAATATTCCAAGAGTATTCGATTTCCACTTTGCCTGTGGGATTTATGACGACTCCTCCGCCCCCCGCTTCTCCCGGATTCCCTTTGGTGGCGCCATCAAAAAACAGTTTAAATAACTTTCTTTCTTTTAGCCAGTTTTCGAATTGGGAATTGTCCAATCTGATTTCCCAATTTTCCAATTTCTTAATGACTT